>VMRK01000373.1:0-84994 GCA_016801395.1 Leptodermis oblonga
GAAATTGGTTTGGCATTAAATGGATTCCATGGTAGCTTGCCAAAAGATTTGGGCTTGAGACATCCGAATTTAGAGTTTTTAGAGCTTGGTAGTAACCAACTTTCTGGCGAAATCCCTCCTACTCTTTGGCAATGTAGTGCACTCTATTTCATCGATCGACTTGGATTCCAATCATTTTACAGGTAACTTTATTTTGTACCTTCACAAATCCTTGTGTGCGGAAAAATAATTAAAACAACTGTATCATTTTAAATCTGTGTGCATAATATAATTGTGCTGCTTTTCGTTTCCGCGTGCAGGAGAACTGCTTCAAATCAGTCTGCAGCATTAGCGGTCATTGATGTTGGCGGCAACCAATTAAAGGGTAGCTTACCCCAAGATTTGTGCTTCAGATATCCAAATCTGCAGATCTTAGGGCTTGAGGCTAACCAATATCATGGGCAAATCCCTTCCAGCATATCATATTGTAGAACTATGGGCTCGATTGATTTAGCTTGTAACAAGTTCACAGGTACCTAATATCAATCTTCTTCTGTAATGATTTTCTTTGAGAAGAAATTAAAGAACACTTATTGATTTCTTGATGTACCCAAATGGATTAATTTCAGGTAAAGTGCCAAGTGACATTGGGAAGAACAGCTCAAACTTTTATTGTTTAGAATTTTTCCACAAAAAAAAAAAAAAACACTATTTTATCAATTAAGTGGTTGAAATTTTTGTTATCAAATATTCAAAAAGTCAATAATTCTTTAATGGAGCAGTATTATCAAACCGAACCTAAGTAGAACCTTTGACACTTTTGAAGATAGACCAATACTTTTTCTGAATGTCATACAACTTGAAGAACATCGCAACCGATCAGTCCGGATCCTCTATCTATTTTTTTTTATCTTTTCGTATCCACTAAAAATAAACTAACATTACTCATTCATATTCACTTGTTGTTCATATAAGAATGATTGGCAAAGTAATGTTAAAAAAATAGATAGCGAATTTGGTCAGATCGCAACCACCCAACTTCACTCTGCATATCAGTCAGCTCTGCAGTTCTTGATGACTTCTTGCGATTAAAACAACAGACAAAGGAATCCAAAACTGAGAACGCCCTTCATTTATACCTATGGAGTTGTCATCAATCCGGTACTTTTCTTTCTGGTCTGTGATCAGCATAGCGTTTTCAACCGGCGGAATATATACTTTGCGCCACGCAACCATCCCGGTTGATTTCTTGCTTGAGTATCTTCTTCTTCTATCTGTGAATTCTTCCATATCTTATGCTTTCCTCTACAGGCCTGCTCTAGAACAGGGGCAGCTTAAAGATGTTCCGAGTAATGAAATTTTCCTCGACTTCTTTAGCCAGTTATTCACCATGTATGGATCTTTCATATCTTTAGCTTATGGAGCATACACAGCTTTCTCTCGAAGAGATTGGAATGGTACTGTGTGGGTAATCTGTATGATAGGATCTGGTGTTTACTATGTGACAAGTTTACTGAAATCAGTTATGTTGAGGTTTAAATATTCTAAAACCATAGGAAGCTTTTCCACTGGATTTGCTGGTCCTTTATGGATGTATCCCAATCACACCCTTTGTTGGGGTCTACTCCAAGGTTTTTTGCAGCTTTGTTTTCCTGTAAATACATCTCCTTTGTACTGGGATTTGCAAATAATCTTTGTAATGATGTCTGCATCCATCCCAAGTATGGTTCTCCTAGGTGCTGCTCGCTTCAAGAACTTGGTTGCAACGTCATCTATGGCGGCCTATGTTTACAGAGAAACAAAGTTCATTGAGATTGTTTGTGGGCTGTTGGCAAATACACTTGCTCAGTACTACTTGAGATTCCAATCTCTGCCTCTACTTCTTGCTTCTTTGTCCGTGGCTGTTTCTTGGTTGGGAAATATTGCGATTGCCCAGCCTTTTACTGATTTTGGAATCCTTCAGTTCTTGGTTACTACGGCGTTGCAGTTTGCGGTGGTGCTATTCGGGCTCCATTTCTATACTTTCCTCGTATCTACCTCCAGCACTAAATTTCATTGTTTGATTTGATGCTTTGTATATAGTTTTGATAGACCACATAGTATACTCTGAACTACATTAAAATAGTACTGTTAAGAAAATGTATATTTAGAGGGTTATACTTCCTTATTTTCATCTTAATTAGTTTGCTACACTAAATTTAAGCGTAGTGTAAATAAATAGAATCGAATAATTTTTTTAGCGAAATGTTGGAAGAACAAATTTGTGGCCCAGAAACAGTATTTTACTGGTAATTAATTTAAACCAAGTAGAAAATTCCAATAGATTCCAATCTTGTTTAAAAATTTCATTTGGCAGAGTCAGCAGCCAGCTGCAATATATGTATGACTTTTTGCCATTGAATTAAACAACAGAAAAATAATCCAAAAACTGAAATAAAAAAATAAAAATAAAATAAATAGATGACATCGTTATTTTATTTATTTATTTATTTTTAAGTAAAGATGGGATTGATTATCCTAGTTATTGAAATATAATCAATCGAGCTGAGAGATGACTTATAATTATGCATATTTCTGAGTGAATTACGTTGCTTTACTAATTTAAAAAAATAAGACCAAATTATTTGGAAAAATAATGCTCACTTGTGCTCTCAGTGTGTGTGTGTCTATATATATATATATATATTGAAATCTGAAGTCAAGTAAGTATAAAATAGTTGAACAAGAAATTTTGATCTTATTCATGGAACTTGAGGCTGCTCTCAACTCAACTATTTAAAACCAGTGAATAGGATTTGAATGTTTGAAATCTCAATTGGAAGACGTGACATGCAGTTATATACATAGATAATAACCTCAGAGTTCAACAGTATAATTTAAATAAGTAAAATTATCTTGCAAATAATAAACAGCATGTCCAATATATAGTTCAAAAAAATAAATAAAATTATGGAACAAAAAACTCGATAATTTCATTAAATTACTAAATGAACCCTCAAATAATAATTAATATAACAATTAATTTAAACTCTAGGTATTATGTTGATACAGGGAATGATCGCATTTCTCATTATGTATGTTTCAAAAACAACCAGATTATGTAGTTTCTCACTTTTCACAATAATAAATACAGAAATGTAAATTTATATTTTCTGTTTTGATTTTTACATTTATCTCTCACAAATTTTTCAACACTCATTATTTTCTACCAATAATATACTCCACTCTCCCTCCCAAATTAAAAAAAAATAAATTAAAAAATAACTAATCTCTACTAGTCTTTAATTTCTTTTTTCTATGCTTTTTATTTATTTAATTTTTTGACATTCTACAAGAGAACTTAATACCACCTATTTTGGGGCATCGAGTTACAATTGACGATGGGATACTATATACACTATAGTATGTCTCCTGATATACCTAGAGCACCACTTTGGGATATCACTGTTGCTTGATGCAGGTACGACGTAGGAGGCGACTCTCAACACCACGTCGGGGACAGAGGTCAAAACACCTACATACCACGTTGGGGACTACGTTATCGGGATCAATGGCGGAACTAAAAAATAATATATCGGGGTCCAATATATATATATATATTAATTTGTCTAAAATATAAATATATTTAATAATTAAATTCCAAACTCACCATTATAAAAAGCGATACAAAATATGTAATATATTTACATTATCACATGACACAAAGAGGACGCAACTGTGTTTTAGATGAATCCATTTCACTTCAGAATAGTAGCATTGATAGTCTAGGAGTAGCACTAAGAAGAAAATTAAATTAAATTTTTTTAAAAAAAATAAACTGAAATTGCTACTTCATCGGCAACAAAGTAATACGCGCAGTGACGGAATCAGAAAAATAATTTTGAACTGTTGAAAGTTGAGAATAATTTTGAAATTTTGTTGAGATTCGAGCAAAGCAATAAATTAATAAGTAATAAAAATCACAAGTTTTAAAAGGAAATATATAAATATCCTTTCGATTTTAACTTTAAATACATAAGTATATGTAGCCTAGTGGCAAATTTAATGTGCAAGAGTCAAGTGATTTTGCAGGCGCGAGTTCGACTCCTACCAAAGCCATAAATTGAAAAAATAGAAATTAAATTTTGTACTAGAGGAGTATTACCCGCCTCCAAAAAAAAAAAAAAAGGCAATTGGAGGCGGGTGCAAATTCCAATAACTATATACATGGAGGCGGGTGCGGGCCCTCCAAAGGGGAGGCGGGTGCTGCCATGCGGCACCCCCCTCCTATGTCCTTTAGGACCCGCCTCCCTTAGGTGGTTTTGGCATAGTGTAAAGGATAAAAAGAGCATAACTAGCAAGTTATACCAAAGGATCTATGTGATCCTTCGAAAACATTACTGATTATTATCTGAATTTGGACATTGTACAATTTAAACTCGTACACTATATAATGTGGACCGCCTCCCATGCCGACACTGACAACATTAACATTGAACATTGTGGTAAATCCCGGATATTATCGAACATTATCTATCCAGCAATTTAGTCGGGCGCTCCGGCCCGATATGCTCAATTTCAACAAACTGAACAAGGTTTGGGATCCCGACTTTCATGCACAATTAATATTGAATAGTGAACATTTAACATTGAACATTGTACATTAAACATTGAACATTGAACATTGTACATTAAACATTGAACATTGAACAATATAGACTGAACACTGAACACTAAACATTGAACATTGAACATTGTACATTAAACATGAACATTGAACAATATAGACTGAACACTAAACATTTAACATTGAACATTAACAATGTAACGCATGCATACGATAAAGTTTAACATTTGAGAACATCTACATTCATATAACACATTGATGAACATTTCACTTTGTACACTCAAATGGCATCATCATATATCGCATGCATTTCATTAAATATACTTTTAATATCAGTGTCATATATATAAACAATAATATCAATAGAGCATATATGCTAACTTATTTATTTTCTCATTTAAAATATTTAACCCCTTTAGTGAGAACACTCACCTTGTATTGCTAATACTTTGTAAGTAAATTTGCATTATATATATATAATAGTTTAAAAGTTTAAACTTTATCCGTAAATTTAGATAAGTCTTTAGATTCTAGGTTTCTATATGTTTCTAGCTTCCGATTCCTATAATCCCAAATTTTTCTAAATCCTAATTACATATTTAAGTAAAAGAATTTAATTAACTAAAAAGAATTGTGAAATATGTAAAGTTAATTTTGCAAAAATTCATATTTTCATAAACAGACTGGTTTTACCCGATTACCGATCGGTTTTACCCACTTGGATCAGTTTTACCCTATTGAGCAATAGGTTTTACCCACTTGAATTAGTTTTATCTGATTGACAATCGGTTTTGCTCGATTTTCTTGAGCAAAAGCAATCGGTTTTACCTGCTTGCCAATCAGTTAAAATCGATTGCTGTCCAGAAAGTTTTCTTCAACCTTTTGCTTCGAGTTTCAAACAAAAGTGCTCCAAAACTCATTTTTCTTTGGTTTCTTTTGCCCAAAATCATTCATATAATACTCATACAACATTCCTATCAATCTATAACACTTAAACAACGTTAAATCATAAAGATTTGGATTAAAATTCCTTAAGAACACTAAAATTTCATTTTTCCATTTTCATGCATCTTTTCTATAAATCTTAACATGTAATTGAGCAAATCATGTTACCTTAACATTCTAGAGACTCCCTAGCACAAAATCGTGGAATCCAAATTCCTGCTCCAAACACTTCCTTTCCTAGCTTTCCTTCTTCTTCCTCCTTCCTTTCATTTCTAGCCCTTTCTCCCTCTTTTTGGTTTATAATTTCGGTTTTTGTGTTGAATTATGAGGCTGAGAGGGGTCCTATTTATAGGAAAAGTTTGCCTAATAAGCCAAAACTTCCGTAATTATCTTGAGAATTTTATTTTTTTCATTTCCAAGTCCCGATCGATTTTACCCGCTTATGGATTGGGTAAAACCACTCCAATCGGTTTTACCCGTTCAAGGATCGGTTAAAACAGTTCAAAGGATTTTTGTCATTTTCCCAGATCGGTTTTACCCACTTTTGGATCGGGTAAAACCAATCCTTCAAGCGTTGAGATATTTTTTTCTTACCATCGGATCAGTTTTACTAGTTTCAGAACTGGGTAAAACCACTCCATGAAGCGGTGGAATCGGTTTTACCCATTCCTTGATCGGGTAAAACAGGTCCGTCAGTTGGTGGAATCGATTTTACCCGATCATGGATGGGTAAAACTGATTGGATCAGTTTTACCCAATCCTGGACTGGGTACCAGTCTTTCCTTGATTTTCATAACCTTATTCCTATTATCTTAATCATAATCTTAACATTTAAATTTCATGCTTCAAAAATAATTCTTTATTTATTAAAATTCACAAATTAAATCATTTTTCTCATTTTCATTTATTTCCTTATTTTCATTCCATAATTTCTAAAATTAAACTAATGTATCTACTTTCATAAAACATGATCCTACACTTAATTAACACCTTAACTCTAAATTAAATATCAAAACATTACGATTCAAAAATCAAGATTTCTTAATGAAATTTCTTTGAGAAAATTATACAACTTTATAATCTAACATAATTGAGTTTAAAAATATGATTTCTCTAAAATATAAATTATAAAGGTTAAATTAATATAAAAATTAACGGGGTCTTACAATTGGTCTCTTAAATTAAATGATTTGTTTCATTTGAATTTTTAATTTGAAAACACTTCATTTGTCTCTTAACTTGAGAAACTCTTGATTAAATCAAAAACCAAAAACATCCGTCAAATGTGCACTTAATTAATTCCGGTATTTGATCATTATAAAGTTTTCACATTTGCACTCACTTAATGGGATTCTTTCATTGGATAGTCTTATTCTTTTCAAATGATTCATGTTTGAACTTTGATGAAGGTTTGAACCAAATCATACGCAAACCTCCAACCTTAAGTAGAAGCTCGTACTCGCAGGTGAAATGTCATTTACTGCATTTGCAGTCAAGAAAGCATCAAATTGTTTGGGGAATATATAATATAACATGGTTAAGATTTTTAAGTTTAGCTATGAAGATGATTATGATATGGTTTGCCAATTTTCATCAATCGGATTAGAAGCTTTAGGCCGAGCAAACATCCTGGTTCGCCTTGCAGTCATGGATCGTTTTAACCTTCTGATTCTTCTGTCCCCAGGTTGCTCTGTAGTTTATGCTTTAATTTCTCTTATACTTGATGAAGTCGGAGATTAAAGAGAGTTCCATTTATAAAGACGTCTCAAAGTCCCTTGAAAATGGTTTAACCAAGCGTTTGTCAGTTTTTGGTATTTGTGCAGCTATTTTACACTGCTTTGGTTTTTCATTCAACAATATTTGGATCTCTTCCCTACATTATGCTGTTGTGATATTGATAACTGATGTGAAATCAGATTGGTTTCTCTCCAATTCGATACTTTCTTGGCTTTTAATTTCACCACTTTTATATTTTCCTGAAACATTTATGGCTTCTATCGTTAACTTGATCCCACGTTTACATTTGCTAATAGTATCACCTTACTTCGAATCTTTATGCCCTGTTTGGAATTACTCTCCAAATATGTTTTTGGGAGAAAAAAAAAAAGGTGGGCCCCACACTCAAAATGTGTTTGGAAAACACATTCCAAACATACATTTTGAGTGTGGAGCCCATCTTTTTTTCTCTCAAAAATATGTTTGGAGAGTAGTACCACACATGGCATCAATGTTGTTCGGCCCGGCTCGGTCACCGACCCAGCGAGGCCCAAGGGTCGCACAACCCAGAGGGTCGACCCGGATCAACCCAGATGACGTCATAATAAATAAATATATATAATATAAATAATATAGTTAAAATATTTTTTCTTCACAACAATTATATATATTTTCAAATTTTACAAGTATCTTAAACATTAAAATTCATTGCTATAAAACTCAATAAGTAAATAAATTATAAAATATTAGTTATATTCTAAAAATTATATTACTACATTTTCTTAGGAAAAAAAAATAAAATTTGATGTAAAAGAAATAAAAGCGTATTTTAAATTAGTACATGACAAAATTAAACAAGCTTTAAATGAAAAGAAAACAACTAATAAAAAATTATAGTCTTAAAATTATAAATAGTAAAGAATTACAATGAGATTAACATTAGTTTAGATGGTTCAATTAATATATTATTATTAGAAAGCCCATGATTCATATTAAAATATAAGTTAAAATACTATTTTGCACAAAAATAATCAAACAAGTTATTGTGGTCTAGTGGTAAGTCCTCTTATTGTTTATATTGGAGACCAAGGTTCAATCCCTACTAAAACCAAAATTTTTAAAAAGTCCTTTAATTAAAAAAAAAAGGCTTGCGGGTCGACCCGGTTCCCGGTCCGCCCCGGGTCTTGACTGGGCTTGACCGGGTCACCCCACATCCGGGTTGCCCGTATAATTTGGCCCGGCAAGGCCTGCGGGCCGACCGGGTCGATCCGTCGGGCCGGGGCGGGCCAAACAACATTGCATGGCATCTCAACATCTTCTACGGCTGGCCGTGCCTACGAACAAAGAAGGTACATTGAAATTGTATGTGGGATGTTGGCAAACGCACTAACTGCGTAGTACTTGAAATTCCAATCTGAGCATCTGATGCTTGCTTTCTTGTCCTTCGCCATCCCTTGGGAGTTTTGGCAAATGTCAAGCCTTGTACTGATTTCGGGGTCATCCAGTTCTTGGTTACTTCTAGCATCCAGTGTGCCGTGAGCCTGTTCTGGCTCCTCCATGTGTATACTTTCATTGCGCTTCTAGTCGGATTTGGAGTAATGGTTTTGAGGTGGAAAATGGAGTCAGAAGTACCAAAAATGTGGGGGGAAAGTTGTTTCTGTATCTTATTAAGACAGAAGGGGCTGCTGTTTATTTGTGTCCAATACTAGTTGTAATACTTGTATTCTTCTTCAGGGCATCTGGAAATATTCGTCATTTGATGCTTTTGAGTTCATATGCTGTATATTTAACGTTTTTGAGGAGAAAACTTTTTTCCTTGAGCATTCGGCAGCCAGAGAGGAAATCTTTGCAAATGTCTTGAACTGGAATTGGTGGCGTGGCATATGCCAAAGCGCTAACCTGAGCAACCACTTTTTGTATTTCCATTACAGGGAGATTTTGCGCCGATTTGTGAAACATATGTGCCGACATTCATGCAGGCCGAACGGTCCAATACCACCAGTGTAAGCTGTCTATTTATGGGGATAGAAGGGTTGGCATGATGGTTAATGAGAAAATTTTGTACCCCTGAGATCATGAGTTTAAAGATAAAAAATAATAAGAAAATAGTTGTCTATTTATAATTTTGCTAATTATAATCATGTCGAAGAGAACATAAAACTAAATAAAAATACTAGTGTTGTATGACTTTTTCTTAGAAGCAACAACTAATTCATAATGAAGTGCTTACATTGATATGTATCTACAACCCATGTCTTGTTGCTTTACTGATAAAAGTTTGCATTGGTAGAGATTGCAAAGACAAACACCGATAGAATATATCTTTCTGGTCATTAGAGAGTCTATCGATCGAATGCGAAATAACTGTGTAGCACGCAATTATAATATTCTCTAACTAATCATTTTTTTTTTCCTTCCAATTTATTAATCCTAGATGGCAAGTGAATATGTAACAGGATCGATCAATAGAATTGTATAAATCAATCTTATAAAACCAATACTTTTGGTAATTAATTTATGTGATAATGTGAAGAAGGCAGAAGAGAATTTTAAGAATAAGTTCCATAAAAGTCAGATAAACATCCTCATAGTTAAACACTCAGTGTAGATCATTTTCCAATTAACTGTAGGTAGTGGTGGAGTCCTGAAAGTTTGGAAGGACAAAATTATTTGTTATAAATATTACTTCTACTATTTTAAATTTTGATGAGACAAATTGAAAATAATTTTCAAATAAAGCAAAAAAATTTAAAATCGCTGGTGGGGCAAAAATATGTAGTGAATGATCTCTCTTTTTCCTCCCTTCGGTCAACTAAAGAAAACGAATGAGTTGGACTGGCCATTTGTCTTTGTGTTCACACTTGTGAATTTATGAGTGGATAAAAGTATGAATAATTCAAGGTCTGAAATCTGTGACAATTTAATTGACTAAGTAAAATTCTATTACAGAGGAGTTGACATGGTCAGTGTTGATCCATCATTGATCAGATAACTAATTTACACTGTATGAAGGGAGTCCGGATCCATTTTTCTCTGTCTTGTCATGTCCATTGAGGGCAAAGTATCCTTACACTTGTTGTTCCTAACTTTACTTTGCCTCAATGGATAGGACAAGACAGACAAAAAATAGACAGAGGATCGCGACTCCCTGAAATGGGCACTTAATGGAATTCTTTCATTGGATAGTACTAGTCTTCTTCTTTCCTGATAATTATTGTTAGAGCTTTGAAGAACATCTGAACCAAACCACACGCAACCTCCAATCTTAAGTACATGTACATTTGTCAAGACAGATGAACAAAAAGTCCAACTCTCGTAGTGCTCGTACTTGAAATGTCATTTTTGCTACGTTTGCAATCAAGAAAATATCAGATTAATTGGAGAATATATAATGAAACATAGTTAAGGTTAAGGTTAAGTTTAACTATGAGGATGATTATGATCTGGTTTGCCATCAGTACGCTATTTTCATCAATCGGATTAGAAGCTTTACGCCGCGCAAACATCCCGGTTCCCCTCGCAGTCATGGATCGTTTACAGCTTCTGATTCTTCTACCCCCAGGTTGTTCTGTAGTTTATGCTTTAATTTCTCTCATGCTTGTTGAAGTTCATGATGCGGATATTAAAGAGAGTTCCATTTATAAGGACATCTCAAAGTCCCTCGAAAACGGTTTTAACAAGCGTTTGTCAATTTCTACTATTTGTGCAGCTGTTTTACACTATCTTGGTTTTTCATTCAACAATATTTGGATCTCTTCCCTACTTAGTGCTGTTTGGATATTGTTATGTGATGTGAAAGCAGATTGGTTTGTCTCAAACTCCCCACTATTTTGGCTTTTAGTTTCACCAATTTTATGTTTTCCTGAAGCTTTTATAGCTTCTATCGTCAACTTGATCCCACGGCTACATTTGCTAATAGTATCACCTTACTTAGAATCTTTAATCTCCACATCTTCCATGGCCGCCCGTGCCTACGGGCAAAGGAGGTACCTTGAAATTGTTTTTGGGATGTTGGCAAATGCAGTGGCTGCGTACTACACGAGATTGCAATCCGTGCATCTTATGCTAGCTTTCTTGTCATTCGCCATTGCTTCCTTGGGAATTTTTGCCAATGTCAACCCTTGTACTGATTTCGGGGTCATCCAGTTCTTGGTTACTTCGAGCATCCAGTGTGCCGTGGGCCTATTCGGGCTGCTCCATGTGTATACTTTCTCCGTGCTTCTAGTCGGATTTGGAGTAATGGTTTTGAGGTGGAAAATGGAGTTGGAATGGGGGAAAAAGTTGTGGCCATATCTTATTAAGACAGAAGGAGCTGCTGCTTATTTGTGTGCAATGCTAGTTATTCTACTTTTTTTTCTTCAGGGCATCTGGAAACACTCGTCATTTGATGCTTTTGAGTTCAAATGCTGTATATATAACGTTGATTAGGAGGAAACTTTTTTCCATTGAGCATTCAGCAGCCAGAGAGGAAATCTTTGCAAATGTCTCCAACTGGAAGTGGTGGCATGGCGTTTGCCACAGTGCTAACCCAAGCAACCTCTTTTTCTATATCCATTTCAGGGAGATTTTGCACCGATTTATGCAACATATGTGCCGACGACATTCCTGCAGGCTGACCAATCATATACCGCCAGTGTAAACCACTTGAGATCTCTCTAATAAACATCGTTTTTACCTTCTCACAATGAGGAAGTAATTAGTGCATGAATTTGACATATGATCTGTCTCATCTAACTGTTGAAAATAAAGCCATGACTTAGTTTGTTAGGCTTAGATTATAACTTTTAGCTTTTCTTGTACTATAAATATCTCTACTACTCATTAATGGGAGATCATTCTTTTCATAAACTCTACAGGGTATTAGAGCAGGTTTTGATCCTCATCCTCTTCTTTTTTTATTTATTTTTTTCCTTTTTTTGTCTTTATTCTTTTCCTCTCCTTCTTCCCAAAGCTTACTAAACCTCTACCATGACTTCCCCACACATCATTCCGAACAAAGTCGGTCCCAACAATCCACTCGGGGATGTTATATTAACTGATGAGCTCAGAATCCGTTGAGCTCGTGTGATGCCAATCATATGTACATGAGGTATCAATCGTATATTGTACATAAAAAATACCAATTGTCTGTACATGAGATATTAATCGTATGTACAGAAGGTACCAGTTGTCTTTACACATGAGGTATCTTTGCATATTTGAAACCACACAGTAAATTTCGAGGAGAAAAAAAAATTATATTCAACACTTTCAGTGTTAGCTAAAGTAGTCATAAAATATATTAATGGTCTTTTCCTAGCATAGAATTTTCAAATGTCACTACCGACTTTTGAGATAAATGTTTGTGCTGTTTCTAAAGGACAATATAGTTATTATGTTTTTCTTTTTCATCTCACACCAGCCAATGATTGCTCTCACTTTATCTTTTCTCTTCTTCTTTTTTCAAAACTTTTAGTAATTATTCTGGTGGCCGGCTCATAAATCGTGTTCAATTTGCTGGGTAAACCAAGTTGAACTTCCAAGAAGTTTCCCAAGATTTGTTCTGATTGATTAAGCAGAGGAATTACTGTCTCTTAATTACTTCAAGAACATATATACCAATTAGCAACAGAAGACTCCCTGCAAATTCTTATTCTTCTTCTTCGTGTATATATAATATCTATGAAGTTGTCATCAATTTGGTGCTTGTGTTTCTGGTCTGTGATCAGTATAACGTCTTCAACCGCCGGAATTTATGCTTTACGCCACGCAACCATCCCATTTAATGACTTGCTCGAGTGTGGTTTTGTTCTATCTGTGAGTTGTTCCATATCTTATGCTTTCCTTTACCGACCTGCTCTAGAGCAGCACCTTAAAGATGCTCCAAGTAATAAAATTATCCTCTACTTCCACGGCGTGTCGTTCATGATTGTGTTTGGAAATTACCTTTCTTTAGTTTTTGAGGCCTACGTAACAAATATGGGAACAATATCCTCACGAAAAAGTGATTGGTACACTCTGTGGATCATGTCTTTGCTACTGTTAGCTAATTTTTGCTTGATTTCTGTTGTGAAATCAGCTATGTTGGGGTTCAATGATTCTCAGATAAGAAACTTTATCAGCACTGGATTTGCTGTTCCTCTGTAGATGTATCCCTATCACACCCTTTGTTGGGTACTACTCAAAGGTTTCTTGCTGCTTTCTTTCCAAGTAATGCAACTCCACTTCACTGCTGGTATTCGTGAATACAGTTCATATGGATGTCTACATCCATCCCAAGTGGTGTTGTACCATTTTCTGCTTGCTTCAAGAGCTCGAATGTCGCGACATCATCTATGGCTGCCTTTGTTAACAAACAAAGGAGGTTGATTGAGATTGTTTGTGGGCTGTTGGCGAATACACTAGTTCAGTACGTCTTCAGATTCCAACCTCTGATGCTTGCTTCTTTGTCCATGTCTGTTGCTTAGTTGGGAAATATTGCAAACGTCCAGCCTAGGACTGATTTTGGGATCCTCCAGTTCTTGGTTGCTACAGCCTTGCAGTTTGCAGTGGACCTTTTTGGGCTCCATTTCTATACTTTCCTCCTCCTTGTGGTAGGAATTGCAATCATGGTTTTGAGGCGGAAGATGAAATCAGTGTCTCTCAAGCATTTTGGTCAACGGGAAAGTGTTGTCAGGGACTGGAATCGGTTGGACCTTGTGTCTCATGGTTTGAGGTGTACCTCTGGATTCTAGTAACAGAGTAGAGAGGGAGAAACAAAGAACTCCACCTCCACCTCTAAATTTCGTGGTATTTGATAATTTGTATGGTTTTCTACTGAGACTACATAAGTGATTTTGACTGTATATTGTACACTTTGCAAATGGTTCAAGTATTAGTTCAAATGGTCCAAGAATTTTGAAGATCGGATCATTCGCACAAATTTTATTAATAGTAATGTTCATGGACTGCATCACACACTTACTTTTTTAAGTGTTGTGATACAAAATTGTAACAGAGTAATACAAAAGAATTGATTTGACTACTTGGAGCGTCATTTCCTTGCAGATGTAAGTCCAAAATGAAATCAGAAATCTGTCTATTGGCAGCTGCTTACACCGGCAGTATTCCACTGTTCGGCCTGCATGAATGTCGGCCCATATGCCGCAGAAATAGGTGCAAAATGTCCCTAAAATGGATATAGAAAAAGAGGTTGCTCGGGTTAGCGCTGCGGCCAATGCTTTTCCACCACTTCCAGTTGAAGACATTGGCAAAGATTTCCTCTCTGGCTGCTGAATGCTCAAGGAAAAGAAGCTTCCTCCTCAAAAATGTTAAATATGTCGCGTTTGAACTCAAAAGTATCAAATGACCAATATTTCCAGTTTCCCTGAAGAAAAATATTACAGGTAAAATAACCAGTACTGGACTCACATAAGCAGCAGCTCCTTCTGTCTTAATAAGATATGGCCACAACTTTTCCCCAGATTTTTGGTTCTGACTCCAGTTTCCACTTCAAAACCATTACTCCAAGTCCGACTAAAAGCACGACGAAAGTATACACATGGAGAAGCCCGAATAAGCTCACAGCACACTGGATGCTCGAAGTAACCAAGAACTGGATGACCCCGAAATCAGTAGAAGGCTTGACATTTGCAAAAATTCCCAATGAAATGGCAAAGGACAAGAAAGCGAGCATAAGATGCGCAGTTTGCAATTTCAAGTAGTATGCAGCTAGTGCATTTCCCAAAATCCCACACACAATTTCAATGTACCTTCTTTGTCCACCGGCATGGGAAGCCAAAGATGATGTTGTGACTAAAGTTTTGAAGTAAGGCGCTGCTACTAGCAAGTGAAAAAATAGGGATAATGATGGAGAGAAAAGGTATAAAAATGGCAGGAAAAAATAAAAATGGCCAAATTAAAAGGCAAGAGTGCAGGGATTTGCAGAGACACAAATCCTGTTTTACGCCTCGAGATCAAAACAACATAAAGTAGGGAAGAGACCCAAATGTTCAATGAGAAACCAAAATATTGTAAAACAGCTGCACAAATAGCGAAAGCTGAGGATTGCTTAATGGAACCATCTTAAAGAGACTTTAGGGTGTCTTTGTAAATGGAACTATCTTTAATCTTGGCATCAACTTCAAACAGCATACTAGAAAGTAAAGCATAAACTACAGAACCTGTGAATAGAAGAATCAGAAGCTCAAAACGATCCCTGGCTGTATCAGAAACCGGGATGTTTGCTCCACGTAAAGCTTTTAATCCGATTGATGAAAACAGCGTGCTGAAGGCAAACCAGATCATGATCATCCTCATAGTTAAACAAGGTCCTTATGTTGATTCTCTCGCTATGCTAGCTTGACTGCAAATGTAAACTAAAAAGCATGAGAGTTGGACCACTTATCCATCTCTGTTTGACAAATGTGAGATTTAGAGCTGTGCGTGTGATTTAGTTTAAAAAATTCTTCTAAATCATTAATTTGGCAAAATAATAAGCCTTTGCTAAGAGATAATTGATAAACTTGAGCATGTGATTGCTAAAAAGTGATACTAATTAATAAGCTTTAAAAAGTTATAAGTAAATGGCCATAAAAAGCTATAGATTTTGTGTCTACTTTAGTCTTTCATGTCTACCCTCTAATCTTTCTCATTGTAAGTTCAATAGACAACAGACAGTAGACAGGGAAAATAAAACTAGAGTAGATATAAGATTTTAATGGTTGAAAGATAGACACGTCTGCCGTCATCAACTTAAATAAGGCTCCCAATTAAGTTGTAGGAAATTTTTCTCATTTTAATTCTAATGATCATGAAGCAGATATCAAATCAGCATCACGCTAGAAATCGTGTTTTACTTGTAAACTAAGTTAAACTTCCAAGAAATTTCCTACCTTGTTTACTGGTCAACCAAGTGTAGCTTTCTTAATTACTTATTGACTTTTGACGTAGACCACAACTTGTACTTCTGACTTACTATTAAGCAGAGGAATTAATGTCTTAATTACTACAAGAACATAGCAATTAGCAACAGAAAAAGAATCCAAAAACTGAGAACACCCTTCAAAATTTTGTAACTTCAAGGTATTTACCTATGGAGTTCTCATCAATTCGGTACTTCTCTTTCTGGTCTCTCATCAGTATAACATTTTCAACTGCTGGAATATACGCTTTACACCGCTCAACCATCCCCGTGGTTTATGACTTGCTCGAGCCTTGTTTTGTTCTATCTGTGAGTTGTTCCATATCTTATGCTTTCCTTTACCGACCTGCACTCGAAGAACGGCAGTTTAAAGATGCTCCAAGTGATAAAATTTCCATAACTAGGTATGAAACTCTATATTCTTTAGCACGCGCTCCTGCAGCATACGCAACATTCTCAGCAAAGAAATGGATCAGGATCAGTGTGGCAGGAATTTGTACAGTTACATCTTTTTTTATCAGGTTGGGAGGTGTGGCGAAATCAGTTATATTGGCTGGTCCTCTCGGGATGTCTCCCTATCATACCTTTTGTTGGGTTCTCCTCCAAGGTTTCTTGATGCTGTTCTTGCGAGTAAATTTAACTCGGCTTTCCTGGGATTCACACATAAACTTCATATTGATGTCTGTATCAATCCCAAGTGTTATTCCCCTATGCGCTGCTCGGTTCAAGAACTTGGTTGCAACGTCATCCATGGCTGCCTATGTTCACAAAGAAAGAAGGTTGATTGAAATAATTTGTGGGTTGTTGGCTAATACAGTTGCACAATACTACTTGAGAGTCCAATCACTGCCTCTAATGGTTGCTTCCTTGTGCATTTCTGTTGCTTGGCTGGGAAATATTGCAAATGTCCACCCTTTTACTGATTTTGGGATCCTCCAGTTCTTGGTTACTACGGCCTTGCAGTTTGCGGTGGCGCTATTCGGGCTCCATTTCTATACTTTCATCGTTCTTCTGATAGGAATTGCGCTTGTGGTTTTGAGGTGGAAGATCGAATCAGTTTCAGTGAAGCATTTTGTCGAACAGGTAAGTGTTGTGAGAGACTGGAAATGTTTGGAGGAGTCGTATGGCAATACAAATCACTTAGCGCAACCAAGCCGTGGGACAACTCCCGTATAAGAAAGAACTCTCCACTTCCATTGCTATATTTCGTGGTATTTGAGGTTTTGTTTATTTTTCGATTGAAACTACATAATTGATTGATTGATTTTATTACTTTGCAAATGGTTCAAAGTCCGAGTTTTGAGAAAAGAAAAAAAAAAAAAAAAAAACTCATCAATCCATAAGTAACTATTCCAATATTTACTATGGTCCATGGCCGCTTATTTAAAATTAAAAAAAAATTGATACCAAGTTTAACAACTATGCCTACAAGTATTGGCTCAATCATGTGTATTTTATTTTGAGAGGAAGATAGATGCATTCATTATGTAGTTTGGAATAGGTAACCATAAGAAATACATGCTGAGGGTTGCTTTCAGGATCGGAACTTGGAAGACTAAGTACGTGGTTGGTCTGGCAATAAGTAGTTAAGCTATGGACAATAGTGTTATGGGTTATACACACCCATTGAAGTGGGTCATGGGAAAGAAGGGACAAGATACAGCGGGAGTTGTCGAATAGAGATTATAGAGATTGTATGAACATACTTAAGATGATTAGCTGGGGAAAAAATGATTAGTTGGAAATTTTTGGAGTAATAATAGATGGAATTCATCTTATCCAATATTTCTATATTTGTTAAATTGTAATCTTTGAAAAATTATCCATCTACTAACTATTTCCATGGCTACATTCCTGATCAGATTGGCCATTTAAAGCGATTGCAAACTTTATACATGGAGCTCAATGAATTCAGCGGGCATATTCCTGAGAGCTTTGGATTTCTGACCAGAATTCAAGAATTAGTCTTGTATAATAACAGTGTCAGTGGAGCTGTCCCTCCTACCATTTTCAATATTTCTTCCTTTCGGGTTATTGATTTCAAGTACAACTTCCTCGATGGGAGTCTACCTGAGGATTTTTGTAGTAATCTACCGAAATTGGAAAGCTTCAATGTCTCATATAATAGACTGGGGGGGGGGGGGGGGGGGGTGCAATTCCAGCTACTCTTTCTCAATACTCGGAAATCAAGTTTCTTGATATGTCACACAATGAATTTACAAATGCTATACCTGAAAATATTGGCAACCTATCCAAACTAGAGGAGCTGTATCTCCGTTCCAACAATTTACTGGTAAGTAAGACTTATCTTATTCTTTGAATTACTTTAACATGCTCATCCTTCATCTCATTCACGGGCTAACCAAAACCATCATTCCAATTTTTATTATATTCTTTTTTTCTTTTTCTTTTTTTATATATATTCTTTGGTCTTCTTTATTTTCAGGCAAACTACCTTGGACGTTGTTTAATATATCTTCCTTGAAAGTTCTAAAAGCTCCATATAATTCGATATCAGGCAATCTTCCAGCAGATATTTGCAAGAAAAGTATGAATCTTGAAGTGTTGTTTGTTTCTGTCAATTTCTTGACTGGACAGATACCTAGTCTTTCATATTGTCGATCGCTACCGGAATTTTCCGTAGCTTTCAACAATTTGGAAGGAGGAATTCCAATTGGATTTTGGAATATTTCGTAGCTTCACTATATTTATCTCGGCAGAAACAACTTGACAGGTTCATCTTCATCATCTCTATTCCCTCTTAATTAGCCTTGTTGTAAACGTGTAAATGAATACTCTGTTTATTGTTTTGGCAGGGAAATTAGATATGAGCTGAGGGAATTCATCTTCCTTTATGGAAATTAGTTTGGTGTTAAATGGATTCTATGGTAGCTTGCCAAAAGATTTGGGCTCGAGACATCCAAATTTAGAGTTTTTATAGCTTGGTAATAACCAACTTTCTGGCGAAATCCCTCCTACTCTTTGGCAATGTAGTGCACTCTATCACATTGACTTGGATTCCAATCATTTTACAGGTAACTTTATTTTGTACCATCACAAATCCTTGTGCGTGAAAAAATAATTAAAATAACTTTATCATTTAAAATCTGTGTGCATAATTATATAATTGTGCTACTTTTTTTGTTCCCGCAAGCAAGAGAACTGCCTCTCACTTCTTCAAATCAGTCTGCAGCATTAACGTTCATTAATGTTGGCGCCAACCAATTAAATGGTAGCTTACCCCCAGATTTCTGCTTCAGATATCCAAATCTGCAGACCTTAGTGCTTGAGGCTAACCAATATCATGGGCAAATCCCTTCCAGCATATCATATTGTAGTGCTTTGGACACGATTGATTTAGCTTTTAACAAGTTCACAGGTACCTAATTTCAATCTTCTTCTTTAATTAATGATTTTCTTTGAGAAGAACTTATGGATTTCTTGATATACCCAAATGGATTAATTTCAGGTAAATTGCCAAGTGATATTGGGAGGAACATGTCCTTGCTTCGAAATTTAGTACTTTCCGGGAATAGTTCACGGGTATCATTCCTCCCTCCATTGGAAATATGTCAAACTTAGTGGATCTGTCATTGGTTAAAAACCAATTCTACGGGAAAATTCCTCAAGAGTTGGGACAACTTCCTCGTTTGAAACTAGTATTTCTTGGAGGAAACTTACTAACCGGAAAATCCCGCTGGAGTTGGGACAGTCTGCAAGTATTGAAATGTTAAGACTCGAGACAAACAAGTTTATTGGAGAAATTCCAGGGTTTTTATTTAACATAACTAGTTTAACAAATCTAAGCCTATCAGAGAACATGCATGCTAGTTGGTAATGTCCCTCCGTATTTATTCAACATGAGTAATCTAAGATATCTAGACCTTTCAGACAACTTCCTTGTTGGTGATGTTCCTACCATTATTGGATCTTAATTGATCTAAAGCAGCTGCTAGCTATGTACTTCTGTGTACCCTCAAAATCTATGCTTAATACATTCAACTTTGCAGGCCAAATTCCTTCTAGTTTTTCAATTAACTTCTTTTTAATTAACTTCTAACAATTAAAATAACCATGTTTTTAATCACGTACGCGTGGAGCTAAGACCATTTGAGACTGCAAACATATCTACGAACTCGAATTTCTAAATCTTGATAGCAATAGACTAGTAATATGTACAATCAAAAAAGAGAGTTTTAAAATTCAGCAAATTAACATTTTTAAGCGGCCATGCTTAGTAATATGTACGGAAAAACGGAAAGTACTCAAGTTGTTCATGCTTAACTTGCTAAAAGTTTTTTTTTTCCCCCTTTGTTTTTCTCTAAAGCAATTCACGCAAAACTTAAATGAAACCATTTACATGCGCGTGCGATTAGGGGTGTTTAAAAAATGTCCAATCCAAATTAGCCGGTCAATCCAATCCATGTATGGTAAATGGATTGGCTTATTTGGTTTTCGGATTGGGTGAATGGCCCAAACCGAATTCTTAAACGGTTAAATGGTTTGGAATTGAATTTGAATCTCAATCCAAATAAGGAACCGAATAAGCCAAATAAAAATTAATATAATATAATATTTATTAAATTTATTTAATAGTTATTTAATTAAGTTTTTAATTAAGTATTTGAGGAGGATGGTGAAGATTGAAGAAGAATGCTGATTGTTGAGGGCTGAATCTGAAGAAGAATGTCAATACCCTTTCTATTATTTTGTTATTTTCTAATGTTATTAATGACTGTTATTTAAGTTTTAAATTTATTTTGGAGAAAACATTAATCTTTTGGGTTTGATTATTTTATATTGTAAGATTCTAATTATGGGATGAATATGCTTTTGAAATATTTTTATAAGATTTTTTCTTCTTCTTATTTGGTTTATTCGGGCCCCAAACCGACTAAGCTATGGCTTAAATGATTTGGATTGGTTTGGTTTTTACTTAAACGGTTTGGTGTTTGGGTGCTGATTTTTTTTGAAAAATCCAAATTAGCCAATCCAAATAAACCAAATAAGCCAAATAAATCAAAATGAACACCCCTACGTGCGATTGGACTCGAGTATAGATCACGTGTCTTGGATGGTACATCGTACCTTCATAAAAAATCAAGTAAATAAAAATTCAATTTCCATCGAGTTGTGACATGGCACAGTTTGCCACTTTGGGATGCAGGACCTATACCGGAGGATCTTTGTAGTAATCTTCCGAAATTGGAAAGCTTCGGTGTCTCAGATAATAAACTAGGGGGGGCCAATTCCAGCAACTCTGTCTCAATGCGCAAAAATCAAGTTTCTATGTTTGTCATTCAATAAATTCAAGGAGTCCAAACCTTAAAGTTTTGGCAACCCGTCAAAACTAGAGAAGCTGTATATTAGTGGCAACAATTTGACAGGTAAAACCTTAATTAGTTTTTTCCGGAATTACTTAATTTGTAATGCTGATCATCCTTCCTTTGATTCATGGGAAACACCCATAGTGTATATATTTTCAGTTAAACTGCCTTCAAATGTTAAAACTTTCAAATAAATAAATAGAAGCACAATTGTATTAATTAAGAGAAAGAATTCTTACTGTCTGAGCCAACATTAGAATCTAGAGCAATATTTCACTATTATATCTATTAATTCTCTTCGCTCAAATTAAGCTAATAGGGAGTAATTTTTAAACAAAACAGTAAAATAGTGTTCAAAATGCTAATATTATACTTGGAAAATAGTGTCCCCCATTTGTTAAAGTACTCCTTCTGTTTCATTAGAAGAACTCATTTTACAATAATAATTTAATAAATTCTTTTAATGTGGCTGGGTCAAACTAGTAAAAGGGGCATTATTATTAATATAATAAGAAATTAAGCGTACATTTGTCAAATATGGAAATCATTGTGGTTGGGTAGAATTCCAAACAGATGAATATGGGATCTAATTAGTTAAATAAAGTTGCACTGTGGTGAGACTTGCACTATATTAGTTTGAGTGAGTTCACAATGGCCACCAGCACTCCCCACCTTTTTCATCCATGGAAATCATATGCAGTGAAAGAAAATATCAATGGTAAGGGGTTAAAATATCGTGTATCCATATAACTTTTGATGTATCATTGGTTTAAAAAAGAATCACTATTTTTTAAAAGAAAGTATCACTTGTAAATAAAAAGTATCACTTATGGTGAAAAATAAAAATGTATTGATTTTAGGTATTAAAGTAATCCCTTATAGCCGCTACACCCACATAAAATTATTGTTTGAAATTTTAAACTAATCGCCGGATTCTAAGTAATTACAAACAGATTTTAAAATTTTAATTTCAAATCCGTAATAGTAAATTTATACAAATTTTGGAATCCGTATCACAGATAAGTCAAAAGTAACTTTATTAAAATTTCTCTATCTCAGATTTGCTTTTAGCTGTGGTGTCGTCTTGTCTTCTGATATCATCAGCAACAAATTTTTCAATCTTTTTGAATATTTCTTCGAGATCCAAATTATAATCAGGATCCTGAGATTCACCTGCTAAACATTAATTTTCACTTGATTGAAATATCAGGTATCTTCCAAATTTCTAGCCAAGTCTTTTTTAACCTCCTCCGTAGATGATTGGATTATTTCATTTTTAGAAAGCAATCCCTTCTGCATTTGCAATCTTCTGGAAATATGTTGGAAAGGGATAATTTCCCTTAATTGTTGTGCTGGTATTCTTGCAGTTTTTCTTTGATTTGATCAATCAGTTCTTGTCCATGCAACTAGCCCGATGATACATCGATCCTTGTATGGTTATCCCAGAATTTAGTATAACTAACTCTTCTGAGACATGAAATTTTATGCTGGGTATAACCCACCTCTGGTGTCCATTTCCAGATCCATGGAATTAAAAATTCAATGAAAAAAATACATTAGACTGATATTATCGATCCATTGATTAGTGACATCGCACTCCATCATTTTTGGTGAAATTTTCACCCATTCATTATATAATAATTTGACTGTTTTAGTTAAAATTAATCCACCATTCTGAAAACCAATTTGGTATGGGTTTGTTATAAACATTCCCACATATTTTTATAAACCATGAATGACGTTTTCTTTGATTTTCATATAAGAAAACCTTTTTATGGTCAACAATATAATCCCAATAATTAAATTTAACATTAACTTTCTGTTCTGGATGGATATAATCATTTTCTTTTAACGTAGACAAACCCCATTCTTTAGCTGATATAATCTGCTTGAAAATGATTTTACTAAAATTGTAAATATTTGGGGTTGAAGAAGTAAAATGTGATATTTTACTTGATCCTGAATATTTCAAGATATTTTTATAATATATCCTTTGTATATATGATGTGGCAGCATATGATGCTTGATCAAGATATCTCTGCATTAATTATATCCACGGTTCATTAACCCACTGTAAATCTTTATATTCTAAAAGAAGTATTACCTCTTTCTAAAGAACTTTCTTAATAGGAAGCAATATTATCCTCCTGATCTTCGTCATCAGTTATTCTGGCATATGAAAGGGAGGTATTAACTTCCTGTTGCTTTTTCTGGGTTATGAATTCCTTATATAAAGGATCATTCTTGGGAATTTCCCTTGATGCTATATTCTCGGCTATCAGCCTTTTGTTTCCTTGTTGCTATCAGCCTTTTGTTTCCTTGTTGAGCAAGAGTATTACCCCTGCCTCCTCGACCTCGATAGGGTTAGAGCCCCTTCCTCACGGTATCATGAATCTGCATACACTAGTACATAAATGATTAAAGGAGGCGCCCCTTTGGAGGCAGGTGTTTAGGGGCCGGCAAAGGCACCCTCTCCAATAGTTTATGCACCCGCCTCCAACCTCCAATAGATTATCTATTACGTGCACCCGCTTCCAATATCGTGTTTATTGGAGGCGGGTGCATTTTTGCAAATTTTAATCAATAGTGTTTCAAAAATTCTCTTTGTTTTGGACTGTTGAAAGTTGAAAATAATTCACTAGGATAATTTTGAAAGTTGAAAATAATTTTGAAAAAAGGCGATAAATTACTAGGTAATAAAAACCACAAGTTTTAGAAGAAACTATATAAATATATACTTTCGATTTTAACTTTATATACATGAGTATATGTAGCCTAGTGATAAATTTAATGTGCAAGAGTCAAGTGATTCTGCCGGCGCGAGTTCGATTCCTACTGAAGGCATAAATTGAATAAAGAAAAATTAATTTTTGTACTGTTTAAATATTGGAGGCGGGTGTAACGGACACCAGCCTCTAATAACGTTTAATTTGAATGGTTATTGGAGGTGGGTGCAGCATTAATGGTTATGGGAGGCATGTGCAACATGAACCCGCCTCCAATAACCCCTCACAACGGAGGCGGGTGCGGGCCCCTCCTTTTAGAGGCGCCCGCACTAGATGTGTGCACCCGCCTCCTAATCCCCCATGCACCCGCCTCCCCTAAGCTATTATGGTGTAGTGATAAATTGACAAAAGTATGATTAGTCATTTAAATATTCACACGTTAAAAAATCAAGAAGACTATTATCTTCACCCTTTTTGTATTGAATTTCAAAATCGAAAGGGGCTAAATGAGTCTGCCATCTAGCAAACATTTGATTAGAAGCATCAAGGTTAAAATCTTTATTAAACATATATTTACCAGATTTACAATCAGTTTTTATAATAAACTTTTGATTATATAAATCATCTTTGAATTTCAAAACACATTTTACTATTGCAAGAATTTCTTTTGCAATAGTAGCATAATTCTTTTGACTATGAGACTATTTTCTTGAATAATTTCTAACAAGAAATTCTTGTTTGTTAACAGGACAAATCTGTTTCAAAATTCCTCCATATCCTATGTTAGAGGCATCTGTTTCTATAATTTTATTCCAATTTGGATTTGCTATCATTAAACAAGGAAGAGATTTTACTCTTTCTTTTATTTTTCTTACAGATACTGTATGCTTATCAATCCAATGAGTTAAGATAAATGTATACACTAAAATGGTATTTGAAGTTGGATATAGCATGCCTTGTTTAGGGGGGGAAAAAAAAAGTTAGTACCCTGTTTGCAATTTTTTAAGGGAAATTAAGCTATCAATTTGATAGCAAATGGATTCTTTGGAAGCTTGCCAGAAGATGTATGTTTCAGATATCCAAATCTCTAAAGTATTTAGACGTTGGTTATAACCTATTTACAGGCCAAATTCCTTCTGAGTCTTTCAAATTGCAGTGCACTCAATTATATGAACTTAGGTTCCAATAACTTTACAGGTTATTTTACTTTGACTTCCATCTCTAAATCCTAATCTAGTGCAAGTTAAAAATAATTATAAACAATATTTTTAATCACGCAGGAGGCATACCAGCTGAGATTGGAAACATCTCTACACTTGAAGATCTACATCTCAACAACAATAGCCTGATAGGTATGTGATAGTCACATTTACTCTGCCAAATTAATGTCCTATTAGAAAGGAGAATTTTAATTTAGCAAAGAAATTTATGGGTTCATTTTCACTGTTTCTCTGTTCCTTCTTGGCATTCTCTTAATGTTGGCGTTAATTTGTTTATTGCCTTGGTAGGGAAATTAGATTTGTATTTCGGAAATTCCTCTTCCTTGTCGGATATCAACTTGGGAAGAAATAGTTTTTTTGGAAGTTTGCCTAAAAATCTATGCTTTTTACATTTGGAGTATTTAGACCTTGGTTTTAACTTACTTACGGGTGAAATTCCTTTTAGTCTTTCACATTGCACTGGACTCTTCCTTATCGACTTGAGTTTCAATAACTTTAGAGGTATATATATATATCTTTATTTTAACTGTATAAAAAATGAAACAGTTTTACAAATCAGACTATTGTAATCAACATTTCTAACATGTATAAATGCAGGAGGCATACAAACTAATATTGCAAACATTTATGTGCTTGAAAGTCTACGTCTACGGTCAAACAAGATTACGGGTGAAAATTCCTCTGTGTTATTTAACATCTGTAGTTTAAGAGATTTAGCCTTTCAGAAAACCAACTTGTTGGTTATGTTTCTTTATTGTTGGATCTTGCTGGAAAGTTTTAAACCGGTTCAGAGACGAAAAGTGAAGCAAACTCCATATGTTGCTAATTTTTTTTTCTTCTTAAATAATACCAAACAAAATTCATTCTCCGTAATATATATACTACGAGTAATATTCTTGCAATAAATCACATGCACAATTTCTCTCAAATTTTGTCTTAGTAATGTATATATAGATATATAGATATATATATATATATCTTTATTTTAACTGTACAAAAAATGAAACAGTTTTACAAATCAGACTATTGTAATCAACATTTCTAACATGTATAAATGCAGGAGGCATACCAACTAATATTGCAAACATTTATGTGCTTGAAAGTCTACGTCTACGGTCAAACAAGATTACGGGTGAAAATTCCTCCGTGTTATTTAACATCTCTAGTTTAAGAGATTTACGCCTTTCAGAAAACCAACTTGTTGGTTATGTTTCTTTATTGTTGGATCTTGCTGGAAAGTTTTAAACCGGTTCAGAGACGAAAAGTGAAGCAAACTCCATATGTTGCTAATTTTTTTTTCTTCTTAAATAATACCAAACAAAATTCATTCTCCGTAATATATATACTACGAGTAATATTCTTGCAATAAATCACATGCACAGCTTCTCTCAAATTTTGTCTTAGTAATGTATATATATATATATATATATATACATATACTCTTCTTTTTTTTTTTGCAACGCCTTTCGTGGCACCTTTTTATTTTTATTTTTTTAAAATTAAGCGTGGGGTTGGTTACCCATTTTATTGATTTGTAGAAAAATAAAACTAAAATTAAAAATAAAATCAAACCCAATGGTTTATATTTTGTGGCATATTTGTTTAGTTTTCTATAACCTATTTTAGGCTGCTTCCGAAGTCGATGCTCAAAATAAGTGTTCGCTGGCTCGTGCTTTTTAGGCCCTATAATGTAATTCTCTGCTTCGTCCTCAAAGTTGTCTTCGTCATAAGTTTCCTATGGGGCATAAGCTGCCTCCCCTTCATCTTCTTAGTTGTCGTCACTAAGGTCCTTTGGTGAGTGCGGCACAGATAATGTAGTTGGAATATGTGGCTTCCTCGGCATGCGATTGATGAGTTGAGTATCTATAGGCATCCTATGTGCTTTAACGGGAGTGAAAATCATCTATAGCGGATTCAATTTAGGTACTGGGAGGGACTTGTGAGCTTTTGAAGAATTATGTTGAGTCACTTCAAGTGCTCCTTGGACTACATTAGACCACATACGTGTGGTAGCTTTTTAGTAAATTCTTCTGTAACATGTTTCATCGTGGCTTGGATTGTTTATGGAGATGGGATTGAAGGAGGCGGAGTATTAATCGGTGCATTATTATTGTCTAAGATATATATGTTCTAGATTTGTAGCAGCTACGTATACGGTGGGTGAGGGCACACCAAGCTGTACACGCAAAGCTGGCTCGTGCCCTGGTGCTACAGCAATTTGACCATCATCGAAGGCATTTGGAACAGATATTGGTGCTGAACATGTGCAAATTTGTGCAAACTCAGAGAACACCTCCTCAATATCATTGTCTTCTATATCATATTTTTGTATGGTTGCAGTATCAGCTGTTGTAAGGCCGTCTGTAGTAGCAGATTCAAGGGCGATGAGGGATGACACTGTAGGAGTGACCGTGGGGGGCACAATTTGGGGAGAGATTTGGGGTTGGGGAGTGATTTGGGGCACGATTTGGGGAGGGATTTGGGGCGCAATTTGAAGAGTGATTTGGTGGAGAGATTGGCCTTGATTTCTGGCATAGATCGGGGTGAGATTCTTGGGGCGTTATCTTTTCTGGTAAGCTTTGTCAGGAGGTGGCGGAGATGGCTGCCGGTTTCCATCTGACTTCTTCATTCATTGATGTTTTGGCGGTGGTGGATTATCGTTCTAACATTACCTCACATAATGACCTACCTTCATACATTTTGTACAATAAAGGGGGGCTTTCCAAACTCCAATTTCTGAATAAATCCCTTACCTCGTGTTTCTAGGTAAATCGTGTCAAGAAGACGGTGCAATAGATCAATTTCTTGCCACAGACGGCCGTGAAAGTCGGGTGGAGGCAAAATCGGCTTTCAATGCCCGTCCAAACATGCTTCCTATGGAGAGAAGTGACCATTTGTTGTAGAGATGAAAAGGCAATCTTGGTAAGGACACCCAAACGGGAACAATTGAGGATTCTGCTCGGAGATCAAAAACTAGTGTCCACTTGACGATTCGTAACACATACGATCCAAAATTCCAAACTGCTTTGAGGAAGTAGTGGTTGTAATCTTCATCCTATTCAAATCTGATGAGAACCTGTTGGGAATCAATCAGACTGAGATGGTATATATCCTCCAATAAAACTAGCGGTTAAAAAATATGTGCGAAGTTGAGCCATTTTTATGCGCCCCCTTGAGAATTTTTCAATGAGGGCTCTATTGAGATGCGCCTCAAGTAGATCCGTTTCTTCATCCAAGAAGATCAGTGCAAGTTTTTCACAATGTTGAGTAACTTGTTTAAGCGGGCGGCCGATTGGAGCGGAAAGCGGTGGCAGTCTGTGTTTGGAGGCAACTGCCGCTGCGTAATTGAGGGCAGCCGGCGGTTTCCGCCACCCTCCATGGCTGGAGGAGCCGTGGGAAGTCGCCGGAGAAATAGGAAAATGCTAGGATTCAAAACTCATAAAGAGCATTTTTTGAGAGAGCTTTTCAGATTCGTGGACTTATTAGTTCTTATTGGCAACCTTTTTCTTTCATGGCACCTATAATTTTGTGATTTTATAAGGCTTAGTTACTTCTTGCCTCCTTTACTTATAAAATTAGTTAACTTTTCCCCCAATGTATTTTCAAAACACCAATTGTCACTATTTAACAAAATTAATGTTTTTATCCATAATTTTTTTAATGGCAGCATTATCTTTTAAATCGATGAGAAGTTGAGATGGAAACTACATGATCATCAGCATCATTTATAAAAACACGACAAATAATAGCCAAATTCCAAATGACATTGCCAAAATGATCTGATTTCGGATGATCTTCGTCTGCATGTGGCTTGATGAGCTAAGTATTTATAGGTATATATCCTATGTGTTTTTCATGAAAGTGAATATTTTCTGTAGCAGCTTCAATTTAAGTACGGGTAGGGACTTGCTTACAATTAACAAAATATAAACAATAAAGTTTAGAATAATAAACTAGCATTAAAAAAGGCTTAATCACTATTTACCCTCCAATGTTTTTAAAACTAACTCTTTATTCCCCACCCATTTTACTAAGTCATGTGTAATAATTATTGAAATGATAACATTGCCCTCATTAAATGATGGCCTCTCTCCGCCACGTCATGATTTTTATAAAAATTAATTTGTTTAGATTGTGAAATACATGTGTGATGTAATTTAAATCATTAATATAATTGAAAAGATATTAAATAATTTATAGTTTAATGTTGTATAATATAATAATAAGAAGAAACAATAACAAAACAAAGAGTTGCTAGAGTGGTTAATTAGCTTTTCTTAAGATTGGTTTGCCAATCTTAGGTTGTGTGTTCGAATCCTGACTTATGTCAATGAATATTAAAATTTTACATATTTTAAGTTTAGAAAACCCAAAATTTGGATGGAGAACTGAACCGGACCCACCGGTCCGAGCTAGAATCGGACCCGCAACTATGAAAAAAAATAAAAATTGAGAGGGAACCGAACCGGACCTGCGGGTTTGACCCGGAACCGACCCAGAAAAAAACCCGACCCGCAGTTATGGAAAAAAAAAAAGAAAAAATTTGAGAGGGAACCAAACCTGACCCGGGGTTTTACCCGTAACCGACCAGGAAAAAAACCCGACCTGTAGTTATGGAAAGAAAGGAAAAAAAAAAAGAAAAAAAATTTGAGAGGAAAATGACCCGACCCGACCAGCGGGTTTGACCCGGAACCAAATTGGAAAAAAAATACCCAACCCGCGGGTCGGGTTTTTCGGGGTCAGTTCCGGGTCAAACCCGCGGGTCGACCCAACCCACAGGTTTTTGACCACCTCTAGTAAGTAAGTCAATTAAGAGGTACACATGCAGCAGCCCAAACCTTGGGCTCTAATACCCAAACCTTTCGATCCTCCACCGTAAATGTTCAAGGCGTGCGAATAGTAAATTAAAGCTCACAAGACCACAACTTGGGAGAAACTGGAAGCTCTGATCTTGTTTATTTTCAGCAAAATCTATTTCTTCTATACATCTGTCTCAATATATAGACAAGTGATAAAGAAACAGATGCATAAGGAGTTTGCTTCACCTCTCGTCTCTGAATATTCCCGATTAAGCATTTCCATGAAGATCCAGCAACAAAGAAACATTACCAACAAGTTGGTTCTCTGACAGGTGTATTTCTTTTAAACTAGATAGGTTAAATAACGACGGGGGAATTTCACCAGTAATCTTATTTGACTGTAGACGTAGATATATAAGATTAGAAATGTTTGTAATATCAGCTGGTAGGCCTCCTGTATATATGCATGATTAAAAATGTAGTTTACAATCTAATATATAAAATCGTTTCAATTTTTTTTTTTCAGTCGAAATAAAGATATATACCTCTAAAGTTATTAAAACTCAAGTGGATGAGGAAGAGTCCAGTGCAATATGAAAGAACATATGGAATTTTGCCTGCAAGTAGGTTATGGCCAAGGTCTAGCATATACAAGTTTGGATGTTTGAAACAAAGATCTTTAGGCAAGCTCTCAAAGAATCCATTATGTGCCAACGTAATTTCGTCCAAGGCAGAGGAATTTTTGAAATGCAAATCTAACTTCCTTGCCAAAAGCATTAAACAAATTAACGCTAACATTAAGAGAAAGGAACCTGAAAACTTGTGTGCTAAATTAAAGGAAATGTGACTATCACATACCTGTAAAACTATTATTAGAGAGATATAGAGATTGAAGCGCGGATAAGTTTCCAATCCCGATTGGTATGTCTCCGGGGGATTAAAAATGTTGATTTCTCGATAAAGTAATTTTATTCTTGCACTATAACAGGATTACTAGGAAATCAAAATAAAATTACCTGTAAAGTTATTATTTTTATGTGCCAGTTTTTCTATTATTTTTATTTCCTTTGACACTTACATTCTGGTCTGTCTTTTTTCAATTGGATTGGCATCACTTGCAACCGCGAGAACCAAAGGGTTGCAGCCTTGGACCTTTCTGGTGGAGTATTAAAAGGCAAGATGGGATAATGTAGGATATAAAAACAATATATATCCAAAATATATAATATTAAAGAGATTAACGCACAGCGGAATATAATATCTTTGTAATAACGAACAATAAATAAATCCGCACGCACACAATCTGTGCGGCGCACCTAAGGCGAAGCTTGGTCGAGAAACAACCGGAAGGCTATTCAGTTTCTCCTGTATCTCTGTATTTATCTCTGTCTATCTCTGTATTTTTCTCTGTGATTACAATCATCACCCAATACTTCTATTTATAGGCTAAACTATCACTGAATCCTAGCATTAATCTTATTCAGAATTATTTCCTAAAACAACTAGGTTTCCCAAAACAAACACTAAACCAAATAGAAAATAGACAAATAACAAATCCTACTACAATTATAATTACTTAATTAATACAAGTTTGGTTTGAATAATATTTTCCAACATAGCCTCCTTAAACCAAACTTGAACCAAAGCAGCTCCAATGCCATCACGAGCTTGAATCTCCATTGAAATCTCTTTTGTAGTGTAGACAATATGCAACATAACCTTGTAGTAGGTTTTCAACTCTACTTTCAATCTCATCGTAGAGACACCTTTGTATGTTCCATGGATCTTCTATGGAACTCATCCTTATCAAAGAACTTAGTCATGTCCACCCATTTTTCATCTAAACAAGTCTTCTCGTTAACCTTGTAGTCATCCTTGCAAATTTCAATAACAACCTCGCAAATTTGAGGTATTTCCTTCAATTTTGATTTGAATATAAACTTGTATTTTGAGCACATCTTGTCAAATTTCCCAACTTGATCAAAGAATTCAATGATATCTACCCATTCATCTTCAGAACAAAGCTTTCCGTCGACATTACTAATCTCATCAATGCCATCAAATCTAACAATGTCCTTGCAAACCCAGGGCTCCACTGTCACATTTTTAATATGGTCGGACACTCTACTAAATAAGGAGTCGACTTCACTGCAGTTGATCAGCTCCAATTCAACAGAGCTTTCAACAATTCCATGATCACTTTCATCCATGTGATCATCAATTTCAATATCTCACTCTTGTTCAGCAAGACAAACGATCTCTTCTTCTTTGACCAAAGCAACACCTTCAGTGCCTTCATCCACATTCTTGACACAATCTAGTTCATTGATTCTTTCACTTTCTTCATTCACAATTCTTGAAGTAATCTCTTCGACTACATACTCTTGTAACTCCTTGATCACTAATTGGTTGCTATTAATCCTTATTTCATCAAAGAACAATATACTTAACAATTTTTCATGACACAACTTTGAAATATCTCATCTCAATTATTAATGCCACAAAGTAATCAAACTTCTTAGGTAATGTATTGAGAACATGATTCACAAAAGTTTCTTCGTCGAGAAAATACCCGTTTGATCTCATCTCATCTTGGATTTTCTCCAATCTATTAATATAATCCTCAACTGTCTCACATTTTCTCATCTTCCTGTCTCTAAATGTTTTTTTTCAATTTTAAGACATTATTTCTCTGAGCTTTATTTATTCTTCTATAACTTTTTTGCCAAAATATCCCATATCCCATGCTTGTTTGGCAGTTTTAGCACGACAAATTTTTTCAGATATTAAACTATCAATAGATTGACGAGTTAGAGATAATGCCATACGTACAGTCTCCTTTGTTTCATCCTTTGCACCATTTGTCGCCTCCTTTTGAAAGAATTGTCGCAAACCAAATACCGAGATGACTATCCATCAGCGTTATCCAAATAGGGTAATTTTTTCTCCCAACTAACTTTGGAATATGTCTAATATAAGCACTCCAATCCATAGTTAAGACTACAACTTTCTTTGGCCAAAACTTCAATGTCTCTCTTTCAAAAAAATGAACCTTTTATTTCACCTTTCTAATTCAATCAAATCAAGAAAATAAAACCTCGTCTCCACAAGACTTCCGATTCCAAAACACAAAATTGTTTCTCGAAAGTCAACTCCAATTGATTCTCTGTAATTTGCATGCGAATCAATATAAAAATAAACAAAGACTTTCTATTCTGTTTAGCCGAAAGGCTTTTTCTGAACTTGATCAAAATTGCATGTACACTGGAATGCCTGAGAATTTATTCTCACAACAAAATCACCAAGAACGCTTCTTTGTTTTTCCTCTTCGACGCCGAACACAAGACACGACTGTCAACTAAACAGATTTTTTTTCTGGCTCTGATACCACTTGTAGGATATAAAAACAATATATATCCAAAATAATATTAAAGAGATTAACGCATAGTGGAATATAACTTCCTTGTAATAACGAACAATAAACAAACCCGCACGCACATAATCTGTGCGGCGCACCTAAGCCGAAGCTTGGTCGGAAAACAACAGGAAGGCTATTAAGTTTCTCCTGTATCTATCCTGTATTTATCTGTCTATTTCTGTATTTATCTCTGTGATTACAATCATCACCCAATACCTCTATTTATAGGCTAAACTATCATTGAATCCTACCATTAATTTGATTCAGAACTATTTCTTAAAACAACTAAGTTTCCCAAAATAAACACTAAACCAAATAGGAAATAGACAAATAACAAATCCTACTACAATTATAATTACCTAATTAATACAAGGTTGGTTTAAATAATATTTTCCAATAGATAATAGGAAAAATTCCATAGGGTATACGATACTACAAAAAAAAAAGGTTTTTGGTGACAACCAATATTTTAGTCACCATAGGTTTAAATCTGGTCACCAAAGGCTTTCGTGACCAAAAAAGTCGTGACACTCACTGGGTGGTCACTGAAGCTCGGCCACCAAAGGGTCTGGTGACCACCTAAAAAAGGTTTGTCACCAAAGGGTCTCTTTGGGGAACCAAAATTGAGTGGTCACCATTTTGTGACCAGAAAGCATTGGTCACCAGTTTGGTCACCAAAAGGGCATAATCTGGTCACCTTTGCTTTGGTGACCAGAATTTGGTCACCAAATTTTTTTAGTGACCGAAAATTCTTGTCAACTATAACTCTCCGTTAACGCCGTTTGACACTATTTGGAGACCAAAAAAGTGGTCACCGATTTTGGTGATCACTTTCCTGGTCACCAAATCAGCAATCTGGGTAGTTTTAAAGACCAAAATTCTTGTCACCAAATGGTCACCTGGTCATAATAAAAAGATTTGGGCACCAATATCCATTCACTTTTATTGGGTAAAAAATAATAATAAAATATCATGCTCAAAATTTCAATTATATTTTAATTTTAAATTGTGGAACAATACAAGGCATCTTCAAACTTTATACAAGTCATATTTCAAATCTACATAACACAAAAGCATCCTAAATATGCTAAAAGCTGTCATTATATTTCCTATCTATTAGCTGATTTGAGGTAAATACCTACACTTGCACATTGACAATCAATGACATTAAAACAAGTCCAAACATAATTCCAAGATATATCAGACTCACAATTCTAAAAAATACATCACTGATGATGTTAGGATATAAAATCACTAAGAAAAAGACTAAGAGCTTAACCTGCATGCCATCACTCCCTTCAATAGACAAAAAATACAAGAGTAACTTTAAGAGCTTCAAATGAGAGCATTTAAGGTTCACTAAGTCCATCCATTCCCATAGAGTAATTGAACTTTTCCTTACATACCCGTTGGATGCACGTGGCTCTTAGCAGATGTCAAACTTTCAACACTTCAAGCACAAATGGTCCATCTAATGTATAACAACATAACCAATTTTTATATATTGGCCTATTGCAACAAACAATCCCATCTCCTAATTGAATATGCTAAATGAGGAATAAAATAAAATAGTAACTTAGGGCCAAGCCCTAGACAAAAACTAATTCAGACATAAAAGAACATTTCTACATTAGAATCTACTAAACCTGGCAGAGAAAATAAACTTGATGAAACTAAAAGTTTAAAATTCCATGACACAACAATGGTATACAAGTATGCCAGCTTAAACAGAAATTTAAAATGTGAAGTATCTCAATAATTGCATCCCTACACTTTTGAGGTGTACAATATGAATTGACCAACCTGACCTTTAAGCAAGCATTATACAATTTCTTAAAACATGAGATTTCCTAATGAAGCATAGAAGCATAACAAACAAGAATTTAGCCTCATTGACAAGTTTCCATAATTCATTATTGATAAAATTTTGAAAACACACACACACTAAACTTACAGGTTTGAAAGAGCAAGGCAATAGAGTTTCCACCTTTTGAATGTTTTAATCATACCAATCTCATATTACAGCAACTATCTCATCTAGTAAAATGAACCATGGGGTTGTGAGGATGCAGAATAAACCTATACTTAAAGGAACAAAAAAAAAAAAAAAAAAAAAAAACAGAGCAAGTGGCTGTACTTCAGGACTGCTGACTCTCAACTGTCAATTATGGGCACCATGGTCAAACAGTAATCCCTTCCATCTTGAGCTATTCCCCTTAAAAATGCAAAGAAAAAAAAAAATGTAAATTTTCAGATTTCATTCGTCCGTATGCATAAAAATATGAGCCTTACTTGATAAATATACCTTCTTTGGGACATCCAACCACCTCGTCCTTATGAGGATCTGCCAAACTAACTTCCAATACTCATTGCTAGCCCTTCTTAAGCAATCTTAGTGCCCTGAGTTCTGGAGACAAGTGGTCTTGCCCGCATATCGGACCTAAAGAACAGAGGATGCCATTATATCATACAAATCCTTTTTTCGTGAAGGGATGAGCCGCCTTCTTCTTTCCACCTTTTTGCATTTGGAAATCCTCTTGCTTTGCCTACGGACATGTTCTAAAAGGTCAAACTTTTATTTCTCAAAAAGAAAATAAAATAACGTATCTACCAAAAAAATAAAATAAAATAAAATAACGTATCTACCTTCTTCTCGCCCATAAAGTTTCAGATCTCAATAGATTGGTTTGAGTTGGTGATTGATGCCCAATCTTACACCGGAACCCTTAGCGAAGCCGGTGATGAGACTCTCAAATAGCTGAACGCCGTTGAAATCTTGGCAGTGGCCTTGTGTGAACCGACAATAGGAGAGGCAATACAAGGTTATTGGTCTGGGGGCTATGGGAAGGAAGAAGAAGGAGGTACTTTTGGAGAAGGCAGCGGTTGACGGCTGTGGTGTAAATTGGGGATAAGTGTTGGGCGAATTTGTTATGGAAATGAGTTGTGAGTGGCTATCAAAACGCAGAGCGGTCTGGGAGTCTATGAGTGTTGGGCGAATTTGTTATGGAAATTTGACTTACCGCCATGTTTTCTAGATGAAAATTCAAGTGTTGAAGCCCATTGGCTATGTTCTTTTCCGAACATAATTAGGAAAAGTATCATTTTTTTCTCAAAAATATTACACAAAAAAAAATATAATTTTTATAAAATTCACAATTTAAATTTAAAAATTCACTCACATAAATTCAAAAAAAAAATAATCAGTACACTTTTTTTCTCTTTCCTACACAAATTCCCAAAAGAAATTCCCTCCAAAACAAAATTTTCCCTAACTATAAAATTTCCTATCTATAGTACTAAAAGAACACACCCTAAAAATTCAATGCCCTCTTCTTTATTTTTTCATCTCTTTTTTAAATTAATAACTATTTTAAATTAATTATCTACTTATTGCAGTATTTTCTTTGGTAACTGTTCATTTTAGAATTTATAAAGTTTACTTTATATCCTCTCCCCTTTAAACTGATAAAAAAATTAGTATTCAAAATATTCATTTAAAATATTGATTAAATTTTTTTTAGTTTGAAATTAAAATCATTTTATTGAAAATGTTCTTTTCAATTTTAAAAATAATTATGTGCTGGAAATAAATGTATGTGGGAGTGAGATAAATTACAAGTATTAGGATCTCTTAATATGTACTACTCCTTCTGTTGCACTTGAAGCTTTCACAACTGTACACTGATGTCAAAATATAATATATAAAATAATTAATTAGACACAATTTGTTCAATTGACTAGAATTTTGTTCAATTTATATGCACATTTAGATTCAAAAGTAACACTTTTTAATGGACAAGTATTTTGTTTTTATTTAAAAGTAAAACTTTACTTTGAAAATTGTCATTATTATATTTAAAAATATCACTTTTAGCTTTACAAGTATCATTGTTACATTAAAAGTAATACTCTTACACTGACAAGCATCAAGTTATATTTCAATGTAACACTCACTTTGACAACCATCATCTTATATTAAAAGTAATACTATTATATTGGCATAGTCTTATATTTGAAAGTAACACTATCCAAGTATAATGTACATTTTTATGATAAATTGATCTTTACACCAAGAATATATACTCAATTATCAAAGAGTATCATTTCTAGTTTCAAAAGAATATCTATTACCTTGAACATCATACAATTGATCTTTACACCAAGAATATATACTCAATTATCAAAGAGTATCATTTCTAGTTTCAAAAATATATCTATTACTTTGAACATCATACTCCTCATTTCAAAAGTACAAGTTTAACTATTAAGTATCACTTTCAGGTTCAAAAGTATTTATGTTACCTTGAACACCATAATCCTCATTTCAAAAGTACGAGTCTAATTCTTAAGTATCACTTTCGAGTTTAAAAGTATAACTATTAATTTGTACAATAAAATATATTAATTGTATAAGTTTCACATTTTTCAATTTTGAAGTAGAACTCTCATCTTGATATGTATCAATGTTATATTTAAATGTAAGTTAAATTACTCAGTTGGTCCCTTAACTTGAAATTATTTTATACTTAAAATTTTAATTCAAAATGATCCCCAGAATCTAATTTTTGACAATTAAGGGTGGACAAAATGATCCCCAAAATTTTAATTCATTTTTTGCCTGTATTATTTTGTGTGAATCTTACATGTTAGTCTAAAACAGTTCAAAATTTGTCAGAATTTGAATTTGGGAACCATTTTAAAATAAATTTTAAGTTAAGGGACAAAATGAATCAACTTCAAGTTAAGGAACCAAAATGATACAATATCCCAACGTTAGGGACTAACGAAGTGGTTTAACCTTAAATGTATCACTCTAAATTGATAATTACCCTTGTTATATTTAAAAGTAATACTCTCAACTTGACACGTATTAGGGAACTAATATATGGTCCATTATGAATTTGACCATATATGGTGTTATAGTGCAATTATTATAAATATAAACTACTATGTTTGGCCAATTTGGGCAAGATACTTATTGTACACAATAAATATATATATATATATATACATATATGTATGTATATATATAATATTACATCACTTCATTGCTTCCTTAACTTGTGATGTAGTCTCCCTTTAGTTCATTACCTTTAAATTATTTAATGTTCATCCCTTAACTTGAAAAATTGTTTCAAAATGGTAATGAACCCAAATACTGACAATATTTGAGCAATTTTTTACTAACAAGTGAGTGGTTTCAAACTACATTAAAGAGTTAAAAAGGAATTTTACATTTATTTTTTCATTTTTCACTCGTACTAATGTGTGTGAGTCTCATTAAGTCACATGTTTACCCAAAATTGGCTAATACTGTCAAAATTTGGGCTCAAGACCAATTTAAAATAAATTTTAAAGTTAATGCACTACTACAAAATGGACTTTCTACGGCGGTGTTTTAACGGCGGAAAGACCAAAACCGCCATTAAAAAGAAAGTACGGACTTTCTACGGCGGTTCTATATAAAACCGCCGTAGAAAGTGACCTTTTTACGGCTGTTTTCTAAAACCACCGTAAAAGGGGACTTTCTATGGAGGTTAGAAATAAAACCGCCGTATAAAGTCCCCTTTTTACGACGGTTTTTGGGACTTTCTACGGCGGTTTTATTTCTAACCGCCGTAGAAAGGGGACTTTCTACGGCGGTTTTAGTCCCTTTCTAGAAGGTTGTATTTTTAACCGCCATATAATTAATAAATATGATGAATTTTTTTATAAAAATTGATAAATAGTAAAATGCATATTTATTATTAAATTTAAAAAAATTTGGGGGTTAATTTACAAAAATAGAAAAACTAGAAATTAATAGGAATAGAGGAACGGGTGGGAATTCACAATTACGGGCTTTCTACGGTGGATTTATTAAAACCGTGGTAGAAATGGACTTTCTACGGCGGTTGTAATTGAAACCGCCATAGAAAGTTACTTCTATGGCGGTTTTAATAAAAACCGCCATAGAAACTTGATTTTGTTTGAATTTTAAGGGTTTCCCTTTGTTTCCATCTCCAACCAGCCGCGGCTTCCCCTGTTTCCATTTCCAGCAAACCGAAGCATTCTCTCGTTGCCGACGCCCATCCTCTTTCCGTTGGTTTTTTCTCTTGTCTTCCCCCGAAGTCGTTCTTCCGGTACCGTTGATAACAAGATCCGATGTCACCCAACTCCGGATATGGTTTCTTAATCGACCATCACCCACCACTTGGAGTTAATCCCCCATCATAATTTCACCACAATCGGTCCTTGTTGTGGGCTTCAAATCATAAAAAAGGTAATATAGAATAGTTTCAACTTTATTTAAGCTTTACAAATTTTATTGTTACTTGATTATTGTGATTGGCCTAGGGTTTATTATTAGTGTTAAATTCGAGTTCGGTGAGATGATGAATGATTACATTTGGGTTTGATTAGTGTTCTATCGGTGATTATTGTATTGTTCTTACTGTTAATGATTAAATTAATTAGAACTTGATGGATGTACGGAAAAATTTTGTGAAGTTTGGTGGTTGTTCGGTTTATTAGCATGGAAGTTTTTGATATATATATTTTGAATAAAGTTGAAATATATATATATATATATATCAAAACCTTTCTAAAGTTGTTCCTGCTGTTTTTGATATATATTTTTTGAATGTAGAGAAAAAAATGAAATATTAAATTTTTTGTTTACAAATTTGGTACTTTCTACGGCGGTTATCTTCAAAACCGCCGTAGAAAGCCAACTTTCTACGGCGGTTCCTAAGCGAACAGCCGTAGAAAGTCCGTAAGCTTTCTACGGCCGCCGGATAGATGGCGGTTCAAAAATGCCAAAAACCGCCGTTAAAAGCCCTAAAAAACCGCCATTAAAAGTCATTTTTGTAGTAGTGATGGATGAAAATGAAATATTTTCAAGTTAATAGACCAAATGGTCACAACAACACAAGTTAAGAGATCAATGAAGCTATTTACCCTCATAATAGGATTAGTATAAATTTAGATCAATATTATAACTACATGCATGAAAGTCTAATTCATTTATTAGTAGAGAATTAATTAAATATAATAAGTTTATCCCAACATTATCGGCTAATTAAGTTGGATTTAATTAGAATTTGTCCACCAGAAATTAGGTTCATTAAATAAAATTCAAAAAGCAATACACACATATTATAATTCTATAATAATTATTTTACCAATATATAGTTAATTTTTTGCTCAACTTAAATTAATCAATTCATAAGCTTAAGACCCTTGTAAAATTAAAAAAATTCTTTACACCCATGTGTACCTAAAGTGGAAGGAACTTTCCCGTCAATTTTTTGAATCCTCGAAAATTTTGCAAAGCAGTGACCAAACATTTTGGTAACCAAAGGACTTCTTATAAAATATTGGTGACCACATGCTTTCTCAAACTGATAAATGTCCTTTAGCTGCTGAATTTTAGAGCATAATTGTGGCAAATCTCACGGGTATGTGCAAGTTTTTGTGAGATAAATGCAGGTTTTAGGAAGAAGAATAATTAAAGGAAGCAGATGCAAAAAGAGGAAGAAAAGAGCAATCCAGTTCAAAGAAGCAATGAAGGAAGGAATTATTAATATCATGCATGCAAAAAGGAGCAAATGGGCTAAAGTTGAAGCAGCCCAAATATGGAAGAAGCAGCCCAAAATTGAAGAAGGCCCAATGAAGCAATTAATTGATCAATCGTATAAAGCAATTGGAATGGAAATTGGATTCTTTAATTGCCAACATTGGTGGTGCGCCAGCTGGAAGAAGAGATTATTTCCTAATGCAAATTATCCTTATTTATTTTGGAAATTATTTTTGGTAGTATCCTACATGGAACAGAATTTTAGTAATTTACTATTAGTTATTCTCTCCATTCTACACCTATATAAAGGGATAGAAGGGACAGAACAGAAGTGACGTTCTGGACAGGAGAATATTATTCCATATTTTCATAGCTATTTCAGATTTTAGAACTGTAGTTTTCGTTTCTGGCGTTTGGAGAATTTCTGTCGGCAGAGGTCCCGTTTGCCCAAACGGGAGGTCGCATACTCTGAGATTTTTCAGATCGCAATTCAAGTATCTCTTTCTTAATTATTTTATTCTTTTCAATTATTTTTCAGTATGATTCATATAATAATTATGTTCGTAGTTAGTTTAATTATGAGTAGCTAAATTATTTATTCCGGCATAATATAATAGCAATTAATCCGGGCATGTTATGAAACCGAATTGTGCTTAAATTAAATTGCATGTGTTCCTTCTTATTCTCTGCTCATAACTTTGATTACTGATATTTAATTAAGACTGATCACCTTAGTTGAATTAGGTAGAGCCAATTAATTCCCAGTTAAATAACATAATATTTATTGGGCAAGATTAATTAGTGGCAAAGTTACCTTCAGGTAATAGAGTATAAGGGGTTAGTAATTCTTAGATGTTAATTCAATAAGAATAACTAAAATCGGGTTTCCCTAGATCTTAAGGCTGTTAACTTGGTTAATAGGTGTCGATGCCTTACGGCATGTTCCTTGTTAATTAGAGTAGCAATTATGTCTGATGCGGATTCACGGTAATTGCCGATAAAGTAAGGGGAGATTGGGTTATGTCTGATGCGGATTCACGGTAACCTATAACTGATTGATGACATGATATTTAATATATTATTGAGTTGATGATTAACATGCACGTGATTATTGTGATTTACATATTGCTGGAATACTTTATTTCATTGATTAAATTCTCTTTCTTAATTTAAATTTGTATTTAGTTTTCAATAATTTTTTTTTACAAAGTCTCTCTGAGCAATAAAGGTGGTTGCGAACCAAAATTGTTTGGAATAAATAGGTTTTTGTGATTTTAAGCAGTCCGTTCCCTGTGGGATCGACCCTGTCATCATTGTGCTACTTATAGCTATTGTTGCAGGTTTATACAGTACTTTTACTGTATTTGATAGGGCTAACGACGGTCCTATCACAAACCAAAAGTGGTCACTACATAATGTAAAAAGGGAAGGAAATTTCCCGCTACTTTTTTTCGGGTGACCAGAAATTTGGTCACCAAAAATTTACACAATGGTGACCAAATATTTTGGTAACCAAATCACTTTTGATAAAATATTGGTAACAACACAAACTCTCGTCACCAAACGTGGTCCCTATGGGGTGGTCAAATGGAGGGAACTTTCCCACCACTGGTCACCAAAAAATTTGCACACCGATGACCAAACTTTTTGGTCACAAAAGGAATTATGACTAATCATTGGTGACCACTTTTTTCTTGGTCATTGATTGTGGTCACTAATAGTTGTAAATTTGGCTGGACCATTTCCCGCCAAACCTTTAGTGACCAGTTGGTGACCACGTTTTTCTTTGGTCACCATGTTTAAGCTTCAACCAAAGTTTGGTGACCAAAATTATTCAAGAAAAAATTTTGGTCACCAGGAGTTTGGTCACTTAAGACCAATTTTCTTGTAGTGATATTTGAAAGAAAACCATTAATCTTTAACTTTTGAGGCTTTATGTGAACTCTAGGAATGGACAAATATCTTCTGGTCTGTCATATCGTCAATCGCTAACACAAAGTTATGTGCTTTACAACAACAAATTTATGGTTTCTTGGGAGATTGCCAAAAGATATACTCTCTTGGTTATATTAGAAAAGTTCACATTGTTTTAAGAAAATAGTATTACAAAGTCGACTCTTCTAGTGGAATATAGAGGATATGTTTCATACGTCCAAACCTTTGAGTATTAACCTAGTTATTCATAGGCCCATTTTGTTCTAGTTTTTCAATTTAGTTGAAATGTCCTCTATTACATTAATTTGAATTCAAATAATTCCATATATCTTTCTTTTGACTTTCCATCTCTTCATCCTATATCATAGTGCTAGAATTAAAATAAATAGTTTTCTTAAACTATCACCACAATTTTTATTAATAAAGTAGGAGGTATGCACTTGATTACAAACATTTCTATATCTCCACAATAATAGTTTGATAATTTACAAATTTATTCCACCCACTGAACCATCACAAAAAAACATAAAATAAAATTTTGTTTGCTTAATTTTGGCTAACAATTGAGCACGTTCACTTTTATCGTATCCATATTCCCTCTTAGCTCCTTAATTACAAATGTTGTTGTTAACCTTTAAATCTGTTTATTGTCCGTGCAGAATTAGAATTTTTTTTCAGGCACAGTTAAATAAATATATTTAACAACTAGATGTCTAAATTAAGAAATATAAAGAGATAAAAATGTGTAGATATATAAAAATACGCTATTGGATGACAATTTTTTTGTTTTTTGGTTTTTGGTTTTCAATAATTTGTGGGGTTCGTTAAATATTTTATTGATTGCAGAAAAATAAAAATAAATAGGAAATCAAACCCAATGGTTTACATTCTGTGGCCTATTTTGTTTAGTTTTCTATAATCTACTTTAAGCTACTTCCGAAGTCGATACTCATAGTAAGTGTTTCCGGCTCGTGCTTTTTAGGCCCTATAATGTAGTTCTCTACTTTGTCCTCAAAGTCGTCATCAGTTTCCCAAGGGCCATAAACTGCCTCCCCTTCATCTTCTTGATTGTCGTCACTAAGGTCCTTTGGTGAGTGCGGCACAGATGATGTAGTTAGAATGTGTAGCTTCGTCGGCATGTGATTGATGAGTTGAGTATCTGTAGGCATCCTATATGCTTCAACTGGAGTGAAAATCGTCTGTAGCGGCTTTAATTTAGTTACTTGGAGAGACTTGTGGGCTTTTGAAGAATTATATTGAGTCACTTCAAGTTCTCCTTGGACTACATCAGACCATGTAGCTAGCTATTTTAGTAACTTCTTCTGCAACGCGTTTCGTCGTGGCTTGGATGATAGTTAAATAATGTATTTGTTTTAATTGCGTTCTGGTCAGAAAAAGTGACGGATGTATTCAGTTGATCAATAAAATAAATTTACTTAAACTACGACTATCTATTTATTTCTCATTGTAATATTGATTGAAATTCTTCGAAATTTAGACATTCAACCTAAAATTTTGCACCCTTCCTATCAACGCTTCATTGATAGTTTCTCTAGGACTCGGCTACCATTGAGTAGCTCTTCCTTTATTGGTGTCGTCAACCACCTTGAATCTTCTTGTGGATTGCGTATATAAATGCAAGTGATCTCTTCATAACACGCACATCTATATTTGAATTGGCGCTCTAATTTGCAACCCTTGGCAAATTAATTTAATAATTTACAAATTTAAACCACTGCATTCCCCATTGGAGGGGGACTGTATCCACCATTGTTTATTGTCAACCGTGTGTATTGTGCTAAGTAGAAGTCAATGATTGAATAAAATTATCAACACTATATACCTTTCCCCTTTTTTCATTTTTTTTTTCTTTTTGAAGAATTGCCAATTAAGTGTAAGTGGTTGGTGGGATTGGAATATTCAGAATTCATTTGACAAGGCCTAGCCTTTGTCGGAATTTTCTTTTCATCAAAATCATCTTCATATGGAAGACTTACAATATGCTTTTTCCTATCCCAAAAAGTTACCTTTTTATTAATTTCTTAAAAATCAAAATTACAACGACGAAGGGGGACATAATGCACCTTACCCTCATTAGAGAAATGTGTCCAAAACTTGTGCAGTGTGAATGTGATGCAAGCTATTATGGAAAATTACACATCTAAGCCTAACGCCTTATTCTAACAATGGGAAGGCCTTGCTTGTCGAGCAAGCAAAGGCCCGAAAATTATGCAGTAGTCGGAAAGTTCCACCGTACCTGTGAATGTGACGCCCATCGTGCCAACCAATCCGCGGGGATCAACACTATATAACACTCCCTTCGTCTCACTTAAAGAGTCCATTTTGAAATGTGTACAACTTATTATGGGTTGTGATGTTCAACACCTAAAATAAGTAATTTACCATCATATTTTCCACTTATATCCTTACTTTAGAAATAAAAGTTAATTGTGAACCACACATTGTTATATTAGTAAGAGTATGTAATGTAAATAAGTTCAGAGTGGGCTGTTAAAAAGGGACAATATTTGTTTTTGAAAGTAGCTTTTTAAGTGGGACGAAGGGAGTACTTATCCTCACATATATCTTTAATTACTTATGCTCGCATATTTTCCTCAACATCTAAAAGCAAGAAGATAAAAATTAGCTTCCAATTCGCCTCTGACAATCACATGAAATGTGAATAACCCGTCCTCCTCTCTTTGAAAGAAGGAGCACTTCCGGCTCTCTTGGTGCTAGAAACAATTTTGTCTTCTCTATATTACTATATCTCTAGAGTCAATAATTTTATATGAGGAACTAATGAACTCAATCACTTGCTGTCGTGACTCTTCAATTTTCTGTTGAGGTCTATCCTATAGAAGTACTCAAATTGGATCAGTGATCGATTTCTAAGTTTTGTCGTAAACCAAATTGGTTACTTCTAATTATGTAAATCAATAGTTCAAACCGCACCAAAAAAATAAGACATTTTCCATTTTTATAAGAACTTTTGTAGGGTTTTTTCCCCCAATATTTATATTGGGGCCAAAAATTACCAAAATAGACCATTTGTTTTTTCATTCCCAAAATATAAAAAACGAAGTTGGGAAACGAATCTCCCAACTTCGTTTCCTTCAAGAATAACAAAAAATAATAATAAAAAAATTTAAAAAAAATCTAGAAGAAAACGAATTCATGGAATTCGTTTTCTTTGGAAACGAATCCTTCCTTCTTTTTTTTATTTATTAATTTCAAATTAATTTTTTCCTTTTTTGTTTTTTTATTAATTTCATTAATTCAAAAGAACCCCCATAATTCGTTTTTGAGTTGTTATGAAAAAAAGCAAAATATAATGTATAACTGAAATTTTAAATTGTAATTTAATAAAATTTTAGAGGAAGTAATTTACGGCATTTTTTGAAATGGTGGTCAATTACCTTTGTCTTCTTTATTCTCTCGATTTTCTATATTATCGCGCCTGCCTAATCCCACTAGTATTCCCTATGCAAGCTCATTTAAACTAAAAACAATTAAAAATGGAAACATCAATATCGGTCTACTGTTATTTCTCTTTGAGAGAAACGAATTTATGAGTTTTGTTTTTAATGGAATTAATTATTTTTAAAACATAAATGTGTGACTAAATTTTTAAAGATATAAATTCCCCAAATTCATTTATACGAAGATTTTATGTATTTCAAAAAATGTCATAAATTACTTCTTCTAAAATTTTATTGAATTACAAATTAAAATTTCAGTTATATAATTATATTTTACCTTTTTTTATTTTTTATAACAACTCAAAAACAATTTATGGGGGTTCGTTTCGAAAACCCTAAAATTTGTTTTTCATTAAATAATATTTATTTTTAAAAATGAATAAAAACTTAGAAACATGTTGGTGAACCGTTTTCAATGAAAATAATTATTTAATTTTTTTAAAATTCGTTTAAATATAATTATTTTTATTTATTTTAAAATCATTTTAGTGGAATTCGTTTCTTAATGAAATTAATAAAAAACAAAAAAAGAAAAAATTAATTATGGAATTCGTTTATTAATGCAATTACCAAAAAACAAAAAAGGAAAATGAATGTTTTGAAAACGAATTCCCTGCATTCGTCATGGAATTCGTTTCCTTTTGAAAACGAATGCAGGGAATTGGTTTTCAAAAGGATTTTTTTTTTTTTTTTTGATTAGTTTTGAAGAAAACGAAGTTGGGAGATTCGTTTTCAAATGAAAACGAATCCCCCAACTTCGTTTTCTATAGTTTGGGAATTTTAAATTTTTTTTTGTTTGTTTTGGTAATTTTATGCCCCAAAAGTTAATATTAAGGTAAAAAAATCAACTTTTGTACCAGAAACAATAGTATTTTCAATGATAGCCCCAAATATAGAAAGCTTCAAGGCAGAATTCGTCAAATGACCACCTTATTAAATAAGTTACAATTTTTTTTTTCCTGTTGCATGTCAATGGTTCATCGTTATGATATGTTTTTTCCCTATCAAATTCAATGTCCTTCAACCCAAAAAAATAAATAAATAAATAAATAAAATAAAAAAGTCAATTTTAATGGCGTGGAGAAGAGCTCTAGATTTTGCGGTTCGTGCCACCGTCTGGAATGGATCATTCATTCTTCACTTTAAATATGCATAATTAACCATTCAACTATTGAATCTGGTATATGCAATTGCATAGATAATTTTCACAATGCCAAATTCAATAACTAAATGTTTCATTTGAAGGGACTATAGTCTCGCTTTATATATATATAGACACACACACTTATCGCACTTACCAAAGGACCGCAGTGATCCCTGATGACTACAACCAAGCTGATGAAGGGAGGCAGCTTATAGTGTTTAGAAAACTGATGACGAAGAAGACTTTGGAGACGAAACAAAAAATTACATTATAGGGCTCCAAAAGCACAAGCCAACGAACAGTTAATTTGGGTATCGACTTTCGAACTTAGAAAATTAAACAAAATAGACCATAAAATGGAAATGAAATTGATTTAATTTTTATTTTTACTTTTTTGTATCATAAATAAAACGAATTACTAAACCCACGCTTAATTTTTTATATTATATACTCCGTATCAGATGCAAATCAATTTTGTTAGAATTCCACAGTAGAAGTCCAATTGACTGACCTGAAATATTTTACCCCAAATTACACTTCATTTTTCATTTCTAAGAAATCCATTAATTTATTATTTATTTTTTTGTGGAACATGGTCAATGAGTCAATGAGTCAAGTGAAGATCTTATTTTATACCCTAAAATCAACCGTGTGTATTGTGCTTACTTAATACGTATAGAAATTAAAATAACCAAGAAAAAGGACAGTAGAGTGAGCAAATATATTACCCGCCCCGCCCCGCCCCTCCCTGACCCAGAACCGAATCGACCCGTTGGTTCTGAGTCCCGTCAGGTTGGTTTCTGGACCGGTTTTTTAATTTTATTTATTTAGTTATGTTGTTTTGGAAACATGATATTCTCTTTACCAACTCAAAATTTTCAAAATTATAATGCCGGGTTTTTTCCCCCAATATTTATATTGGGGCCAAAAATTACCAAAATAGACAAAAAAAATTTTCATTCCCAAAGTATAAAAAACGAAGTTGGGAGATTCGTTTTCATTGAAAACGAATTTCCCAACTTCGTTTTCTTCAAGAATAACAAAAAAAAAAAAAAAAAATCTTCAAGAAAGAATTCGTTTTCTTTGAAAACCAATTCCATGAATTCGTTTCTTCCTTCTTTTTTTTTATTAATTTCAAATTAATTTTTTCCTTTTTTTATTTATTAATTTCATTAATTCAAAGGAATCCCCGTAATTCATTTTTGAGTTGTTATGAAAAAAAAGGCAAAATATAATTATATAACTGAAATTTTAATTTGTAATTTAATAAAATTTTAGAGGAAGTAATTTACGGCATTTTTTGAAATGGTGGTCAATTACCTTTGTCTTCTTTATTCTCTCCATTTTCTATATTATCGCGCCTGCCTAATCCCACTAGTATTCCCTATGCAAGCTCATTTAAACTAAAAACAATTAAAAATGGAAACATCAATATCGGTCTAATGTTATTTCTTTTTCAGATAAACGAATTTATGAGTTTTGTTTTTAATGGAATTAATTATTTTTAAAACATAAATGCGTGACTAAATTTTCAAAGATAAATAAATTCCCCCAAATTCATTTATACGGAGATTTTATGTATTTCAAAAAATGCCGTAAATTACTTCCTTTAAAATTGTTTGAATTACAAATTAAAATTTCAGTTATATAATTATGTTTTACCTTTTTTTTTTATTATAACAACTCAAAAACAATTTACGGGGGTTCGTTTTGAAAACCCTAAAACTCATTTTTCATTAAATGATATTTATTTTTTAAAAATGAATAAAAACTTAGAAACATGTTGGTGAACCGTTTTCAATGAAAATAATTATTTAATTTTTTTAAAATTTGTTTAAATATAATTATTTTTATTTATTTTAAAAATCATTTTAGTGGAATTCGTTTCTTAATGAAATTAATAAAAAGCAAAAAAAGAAAAAATTAATTATGGAATTCGTTTATTAATGAAATTACTAAAAAACAAAAACGAAGAAAACGAATGCATGGAATTCGTTTTCTTTTGAAAATGAATTCCATGCATTCGTTTTCCTTCAAAATAATTTTTTTTTTTGGTTAGTTTTGAAGAAAATGAAGTTGGGGTATTCGTTTTCAGATGAAAACGAATTTCCCAACTTTGTTTTTTATATTTTGGGATTTTTTTTTTGATTATTTTTGTATTTATATGTGTCCAAAATAAATATTTGGGGAAAAAAATCTTATAATGCCAATTGCCCAAGTTGAGATTCAAGCACGCGATCTAAATTTATTAATAAACCTTAAGAAAATCTAGTTAACCACTCAAATTACTCCTTTTTTTTTTTATGTTCATTCCTCCCTCCATCCCACACAAAAAGTCCACTTTGTATTATATACTATATATATTATAATAATATATAAACTAATGGTATAATTTACATTTTATGTTAATTTTCTCTTCATTATTTTAACCTTTTTATTATTATTAAAAAAAATAAAATACCGTAATAAAAAAGACAATAGAGTATAATTTTATTTATTTAACATATCTTTTTTCTAGTAATAAATTCTGCGTAATATTTAATTTGAAATAATATATAATTTCAACGAAAAAATATTGTTAGTTTTTTTATATTTAAAATTTATTAAGATTATGAAATGCATGAGTGATTTAATTTAAATAATAAATAACATTGAAAAAAAAAATCATAATTTTGTCAAAAGAAGGAATAGTTGAAGTTGGGGGGAGGGGTTGAGATGATGGTAATGGAAGGGCCTTGTAAATCCAAAATCATAGGTTCTGCTATTGGGGATGCATGGGTTAGAAAAAAAGGGCAAATGACAGTTACCCCCTTGTGTTTTCTAAATACCTTGTTATCCCCTTATATTCTTGGACTAAAATGTCAAACGGATGGAAAATGCTAACACTAACGGTTGTTTGATATTCACGCATCATATATGCGCATGTCCCCAAATATGGGTGATGTGAATTTTTCAATTCCCAAATTAACCTTCAGTGGAGCATATTAACCTTCTTCCTCAAACCCAACTCGTTATTCACCAAGTTTGGAATCATCCACATCTGCCCCTTTTTTCTTTCTTCTAACCATTGTTTCTATAAAAACAATTTGTTCTTTTCTATTAAGTGTATGGCTCTAAACAACGGTGAAAGGAAATTAAGAAGCCATGTCAGTTTTCTGAACATTCAAAACTTCTTCAAAATCTCTTCCTGCCCACCTTAATTGTGCTAATTGAATTTGGTGGTATAACTATGTCGTTTTCTATAAATGTATGAGACTCTGAACCATCTTCTTCTCCTTCAACCGCCCTCCCAAAAACAATAAAATAAAATAATTCTACAATTGAATGAAAAATAAAATCAAATAATTCTAAATGGATATGCCTAAAAAATAGATTCTGAACAACTAATTTTAATATCGAAGGATCCAAAGAACACCCAAAATGGAATTACAGAAGGAAAAAAACATACTGCAAACAAAAAATTGTAAGGAACCAAGTTCAATTTCTTCCCAAATTAGAAGGATCATCACAAAGAATAGAGAACAATCCAAAGCCAGATATGATGCCCACCAAAAATTATACAAAAGCAAGTTAAATTTGATTCCTAAATCAGAAGGACCAAGGCAAAAAACAGGGAAGAATCCTGTCACTGAATTTTGAGAAAACATGAAAACAAAGAACCAAAAAAATCCCCAATCTTAGTAGCACCGATTTGGGGCTGTTAGAAAAAGCCGCTGCTGATGCGATGAGAAAAAAAGGATGGCCTATTTGGTGCTTTTCACTCTAGTATGTGATTTCTCCAACGCTGGTCATGGAAGCATTGCAAGTAACCATTGTTTTTGTAGAAAGGTTATTTTAGGCCATTCACTTGTTTTTATCTAACACCGTTACAACTTAAAACTTTCATTCATTTGACATTTTAGTCCAATAATATAAGGGGCACAAGGGGTAACTGCCACTTGGGCTATATCATAGGGGATAAATGTCATTTGCCCAAAAAAAAAAAAAAAAAAAACAAAACTAAGGAACCGTGGTTTATTTTAGTTTTGTGAAGATTTTAGGGAAAGGCGTTCCAGGAAGGAGGAACCGTGGCAGTAATGACACGAAGAAATAGGTACATTCATTTTTATTTGTATTAGAGATAGATAATAATAATAATAATAATCCATAATACATAATTTCAAATCATTTCAAGTACAATAACATAATATTAATTAATGAGTGAATCTTTTCTAGTTCAAGGGGTAAAACACTTGTGCACAGACCTTGAGATCAAGACAAAATTCCAACACCTTTAATAGTATATTTTTTTAAAAAAATTAATGAATGGTTCATTTGGTTGGTCGGTAGTCTCACGTAATCTAAATGTAGACTTTTTTATTGAAATAAAAAATATTTTATAAAATAAACTATTCATTGAAACAGAGGAAGTAACAAAACTGTATTAATGAAGAGATAGAATTGTTATTGATAGAGTGAATATTAGAATCTATAGCAATATTTCATCATTTTCCCACTACTATATTTATTAATTCTATTGCATTCAGATGAAGCTATAGGCCTGAACAAAACTTTCAGCGGTTCATGGGTAACCTCGAATTCGATCCGAAATGTTAGTGTATAGATTAGCCCAATGGGCTGTTAGTGTATAGATTAGTCCAATGAGTGTATAGATTAGTTCAATGAGCTTAACCCAGTATCCTACTTGTACTACTTGTACTATTGTACTACTTGTACTACACCTAGTGTACTACTTGTACTACACTTAGCCTATACCTAGTCTATATATAGGCTCTCTTTGTACAATGTTATACACACAATAAAAATCATTGTTCAACAAATCTTTTCTTTTATTTTTTATCATGGTATCAAAGCCATTGCTCTAATTCTTTTGGTTCCTGTGGATATTTCCGGCGTTCTTCCGCTGCCCTCATCTCATCATCCGGTAATCCGGTCAGAAGAATAGTCCCGCCGTCACGCCACAACTCTTTCCAGAACTCGGTCTCCCACGCGCCCAACATGCGCCGACAGCCGGTTCTGTGCCTGACACCACGCGCCTTCACGCGCCTCGAGTCGCCTCTGCACCACCAGCGCACGTCTGCCACTTCAGCAAACATACATCATATGGCTCAACAAAGTGATCGCGGCATCATACGTCCTATCAACATTATGTGGATGGTCCTCCTACTAACTATCATGCATGGTCTTAGAATATGACTATTTTTCTCAGGGGTCGTAAACTGTGGAGATATGTAACTGGTTCAATTCCTAAGCCGGTACCAAAACCTAAGTCCAAAGACATAGCTGCTGAGGAGTCTTCCACGACTACTGTTACAACAGATGATTATGAAGATCGCCTAGAGGAATGGGAGAATATTCAGAGTAAGATCTTGTCTTGGTTTATTAATACCTCTATTCCCTCCATTATAATCTTCTTCCTCGTCTTGAAACTGCTGAAGCTGCTGGAAATTTTTGGCCAATCGCTATAATTGTACTAATGATTCAAGCTTGGAGTTCCAAATTGAATCAAAACTTTATCAAATGCGACAAGAGACAGGTCAGTCCATTTCTGATTTTTATTCTCAGACTTCTACTATGTGGGAACAACTCTCTGCTGCAAATCCTCCACTCGTGTGTCCTACGGACATTGAGCTTTTTGCCAAATATCGGGATCGCCGTAAATTTATGCACTTCATGATGGGTTTGCGTGAAGATTTTGAACCTACTAGGGCTTCTCTGCTTAGCCGCTCTCCTACTCCTTCTCTTGATGCTGCAGTGAAGGAGCTCATATCTGAGGAAAACCGCCGGCCTACTTATCACATGTCATCATCTGACCATGTATTGGCTACACCATCTCCACAGCCTCCCATTGCTGCATTCACTGCTCCTCCACGGATAAACTCTGGGCGTCCCACCTCTCAGTTTTCCAAAGGTATTCGCTGTGAGTTTTGCCGTGCTAAAGGGCATGACATCTCCGTTTGTCGCAAACTGCAGAAATTTATGCAAGAGCAGAATAAAGCTTCTCTTCCTCGGGCAGCTGCTCTATCTCCTTCTGATCCATCGGTTCCTACCGGTCCACCTTCGACTTCCTCACTTACTACGGCTGATATTGAGGCAGTTGTTCAACAGGTTTTATTCCGTACTTCCACTGCCCTATCTGTCACCTCAGGAAACCATTCTTGGTTTTTTGATACTGCTTGTTGTAACCATATGACTCCTGATGAATCCAATTTTTGATAAGGCACTCTTAGAACATCCAATCACCATTTACACTGCTGATGGAACTCCTATGCCTGTTAGTCATAAAGGAACAATCTCTTCTCCTTGTTTATCCCTTAGTGACACTTTTCATATCCCAAAGTTATCCCTCAATTGCTGTGTTGGCCAACTTTGTGAATTAGGCGTAGATGTTCTCTTTACTAATCATGGTGTGGAAGTGCAGGATCCCCGGACAGGTCAAGTTCTTGGGACAGGCCGTAAGGTTGGTCGCATGTTTGAGGTTCATGACCTGAAAATTCCTTCCCGAGTCGTTTCTGCAGCTGCTGCCACTATTACCTCCTCACCTGATCTATGGCATGCTCGTCTTGGTCATCCATCCTTATCTCGTCTTCAGCTGTTGGTTTCTCAAGGTCATTTAGGTTCGGTTCAGTTTCAAAAATTTGATTGTACTTCTTGTCATTTTGGCAAACAAACAAAATTGCCCTTTAATAATAGTGACTCCTTTTCTTCCGCACCCTTTGATCTTATCCATTCTGATATTTGGGGTCCTGCACCTGTTCCTACTTAGGGGGGATCTAGATACTTTGTCATATTTGTGGATGATTTTTCTCGATATACTTGGATTTATCTGCTTCATCATAGGTCTGAACTTGTGTCTGTTTATCAAACATTTCATAAAATGATTCAAACACAGTTTAATCGCACTGTCAAAAGTTTTCGATCAGATAATGCTCAAGAATATAATGATAAGTCTTTCCTATTCTTTTTAGACAATCATGGTACCCTTACTCAGCGGTCTTGTCCTTATACCTCCCAACAAAATGGTCGTGCAGAACAAAAAACATCGTCACATTCTTGATGTTGTCCGTACCCTTCTCATTTCTGCCTCTCTTCCTGAACTTTTTTGGGGTGAGGCTGCCCTCACTGCTGTATACACCATTAATCGCATCCCTTCACCAACTACACACAACAAATCACCATTTGAGCTTCTCTATGGTCAAACCCCTGACTACTCATCTCTTCGGATTTTTGGTTGTGCTTGCTTTGTCTCTCTTCCTACTCATGAACGAACAAAGCTCCAACCTCGTGCTCGTCTCTGTTGTTTCCTTGGTTATGGTGTATCTCAAAAGGGATTTCGCTGCTATGATCCCATTTCTCGTCGTCTTCGTGTCTCCCGTCATGTTGAGTTTTGGGAACATCGTCATTTTACGAGTCTCCAGCAGTTTCCTACATCCTCTTCCTCCGAGTCTCCCATTTTTATGATCTTCTTCTCCTCTCTATCCTAAACTTGTGGAGGATTCTTCAACATCGGCTGCCTCTCCAGACGACTCATCTACGGTTCTGTCCTCGGCACATGACCTGCCTGTCTTGGATCCTGTGGCACCACCATCTCCTGAATCTCTTGATGGTCCAGAACTTCGTCGTTCCACTCGGGTAAGCATTCCTCCCTCTTATCTCTCTGATTATCACTGCTCTTTTGCCCTTGCCACCCTCTATGAACCTCGCACCTATCGTGAGGCACATACTGACCCTCTTTGGCAGCAAGCTATGAATGATGAACTAGATGCCCTTAATAAAAATCACACTTGGGATATGGTTGATTTGCCTCCTGATCAGACTGTAGTAGGTTGTAGGTGGGTCTACAAGATCAAGACCAAGGCTGATGGATCTGTTGAACGCTACAAGGCTCGCCTAGTTGCCAAGGGTTTTACCCAACAGTATGGCATTGACTATGAGGAAACATTTGCTCCTGTTGCTCGCCTTACATCTGTCCGCTGTCTCATTGCTGTGGTTGCTGTTCGTCGTTGGCCTCTTTATCAAATGGACGTGAAAAATGCTTTCCTCAATGGTGACCTTAATGAAGAAGTGTACATGCAACCACCCCCTGGTTATCCACATTTAGGCAGTCAAGTTTGTCGTCTTCGCCGTGCTCTTTATGGCCTCAAGCAGGCTCCTCGAGCTTGGTTTGAAAAGTTCAGCTCAGTGGTTGCTCAGCAGGGTTTCACTTCGAGTCCTCATGACACTGCTCTCTTCGTTCGCAAATCCTCTGCTGGTATCACTCTTGTTCTTCTCTATGTTGATGATATGATTATTACTGGAGATGATTCTGCAGGTATCCGCTCTCTCCAGTACTTTCTCAGTCAGCATTTTGAGATGAAAGATTTGGGCACTCTCAGCTATTTTCTTGGGCTTGAGGTTACCTCATCCTCTGATGGATACTATCTTTCCCAAGCTAAATATGCTTCTGATCTTCTCTCCAAAGCCGGTATCACTGACAACAAGACTGCTTCCACTCCTTTGGAATATAATGCCAAGCTCACACCCTTAGACGGTGAACCTTTATCTGATGCTACTCGCTATCGTCAGCTGGTTGGTAGTCTAATCTATCTCACTGTTACTCGTCTCGATATTTCACATGCTGTGGGTATGGTTAGTAAATTCATGGATGCCCCTCGTTCTGTTCACTATGCTGCTGTTCTTCGGATACTCCGATATGTCAAGGGTACACTTTATCATGGTCTCCACTATTCCTCTCAGTCTTCACTTGAGCTTCATGCTTATTCAGATGCGGACTGGGCTGGTGATCCGACTGATCGATGCTCTATCACAGGCTTCTGTTTCCTGTTGGGTACTTCTCTTGTCTCCTGGAGTAGCAAAAAGCAGGAAGTTATTTCCCGTTCCAGTACTGAGGCTGAGTATCGTGCCCTTGCCGATACCACCTGTGAGCTTGTGTGGCTGCGCTGGCTCTTGGCTGACATGGATGCTCCACAACCCATTGCTACTCCTCTTTATTGTGACAATCGTAGTGGTATCTACATTGCTCATAATGATGTCTTCCACGAACGTACCAAGCACATTGAGATCGACTGCCACATTACTCGCATGCATCTCAAGAAAGGCACTCTCAAGTTATTCTCCATATCATCTGCTGACCAGCCTGCTGATATTTTCACCAAATCTCACCCACCTGGTCGTCTTCGAGATCTTATATCCAAACTCCAGTTGGCTTCCTCCTTGCCACCTTGAGTTGAGGGGGGATGTTAGTGTATAGATTAGCCCAATGGGCTGTTAGTGTATAGATTAGTCCAATGAGCTTAACCCAGTATCCTACTTATACTACTTGTACTATTGTACTACTTGTACTACACCTAGTGTACTACTTGTACTACACTTAGCCTATACCTAGTCTGTATATAGGCTCTCTTTGTACAATGTTATACACACAATAAAAATCATTGTTCAACAAATCTTTTCTTTTATATTTTTATCACGAAATTTTGAAACGAATATTAATCGGCGGATTGAAATGGGTTTCGGATTTTTTTTCCGGATAATCGAAACTGATCCGAATTGTTATCCATACTATTTCGACTTCGTCCCTCGTTTGCTACCTTACTAGAGTATGCAGGCCGTTGTCCGCAAGTCCCTCGCTCCATCCTGGTCTCTGGCCGTCATTAGTTTCCTCCGTCTCGAATTCGTATTCTGATGCTTTTAGATATTCACTTTGCGTCCTTGTCAACGGATTCGAGACTCCTTGACATGCTGCTTCCTCTTAAATTGCTTGACGGAATGGTTCACCGTCGAAGTCGAACCCTCCAAGAGGTTTCTTTTGGGTTATGTTTATTTTTCATTTTTGTTCTTTTAAACCTTGTGGGTATCTAGTGCTGCGATGGATTGAAAATGAAGTATGAAGAACAGTTGTTCTAACAGTAATGGCATTGGTTCTGAAATGCTCGATTGTTTGTCAAGTTGGTGAAAATGAAGTAGGTTCTGAAAATTCTTCACTGTAATTGATTAGAGCTTTGCTTCGGCCTGATCTTGTAGAGAAAACTAGTCACAGTAGGTTTCTCAGAACAAGAAAAAAAAAGGTAAGGAATGAAAGCAAAATAAAAAAAAGAAGATAATAATAATAAATAAATCTGTAATGATTTTCGGATTAAAACCGTGTTTTTGGGTAAAAAACTATCCAAAACCGCATCCTCGGATTAAAATCCGAAACTGAAGTTTCGGTTTTGGATGGGATAGTTCTTTTGTTCAGCCGTAGAAGCTAATAAGGGATAATTTTGAAACAAATTAAATAGTCAATATTGTTTTAAATGCTAATAGTTATAGTATTATAATGGAGAATAGTGTCTCCCATTTATTAATCGTCATTTGGGAAACTATATTAATTTGTGTAACTGGTAATTAAATGCGTCAGTATTACAGAACAAGAAATTAATGATCGTTTGTCAAATATGCAAATCATGGTGTGGTTGGGTAGAATTCCAAACACATGTATATGGGATATAATGAAATCAACTATAAGTCAACTTGCATTCTTATCAATTTGAGTCCACAATGGCCATCAGCACAACAATTTTTCATACATGGAAAATATTATCATATTATTGATTTTAATGGGCAATAATGACGTCTCCCTCTTATTAAAGTTATTTGGGGCACTATAAATATTTGTCAAACTAGTAGCGTCGACATTATTATTAATACGGAATTAATCATTTGTCAAATATTCAAATCTTTGTGGCGGGACTTGCATTATATTAGTTTGAGTAAGTTCACAATGGCCACCAGCACAACCCACTTTTTTCATACCTGGAAAATTTTTATCATATTCTTGCTGTTTTTCTCAATGAAATACCGCTTCATTGATGAGCAGTTCCTCCACAGATGAGGCTGCTTTTTAGCTATCAAATCTCAAATAACATTTGATTCCTCCAACATTTTAGCAGAGAATTGAACCAAAGGCTCCCCAGTTTGCAATTGGATTGGCATCACTTGCAACCACAAGCACCAAAGGGTTGCGGTCTTGGACCTTTCGTGTGAAGGATTGAAAGGCACGATAGGCAAAGAAGTTGGGAATGTCTCCTTCCTTGTCTCTCTGGACATCAGCAATAACAGTTTCCATGTCTCCATTCCATATCAGATTGGCCACTTGAAGAGATTGCGAACTTTATATATGCATCTCAATGATTTTAATGGGCATCTTCCTGAGAGCCTTGGATTCCTGACCAGAATTCAAGAATTAATTCTTTATAATAACAGTCTCAGCGGAACTATCCCTCCTTCCATTTTCAGCATTACTTCGTTTCGGTTTATTGATTTCCGTTTCAACAACCTCCATGGGAGTCTCCCAGAGGATCTTTGCAGTAATCTACCCAAATTGGAAATCTTCGATGTCTCATAAAATGATTTGGGGGGGAGGGGGGGGCAATTCCAACTACACTTTCTCAATGTTTGGAAATTAAGTTTCTTGCTTTATCTCACAATGAATTTACAAATTCCATACCTGAAAATATTGGAAACCTGTCAAAACTGGAGGAGTTGTATATTGGTTTCAACAATTTGACTGGTACGTATTGGAATAATTACTTTAAGATGCTCATCCTTCATCTCATTCATGGGCTACATCCATAAATAATGCAAAATTAACCAAAACCATAATCCCTATTTTTATTTTATATTTTTTCGTTTCAGTTTGGTCTTATAAGATATTTATTTTCAGGTAAGCTACCTTCGACACTGTTCAATATACATTCCATACAAATTTTAACTGCTCCATATAATTGGTTATCGGGCAGTATTTCACCAGATATTTGCAAGAGAAGCATGAATCTTGAATATTTGGGTCTTTTTGACAATCTCCTAACTGGACAAATACCTTCTAGTCTGTCACATAGCCAATCGCTACAAATATTTGATGTGTCTGACAATAATTTCAAAGGAGAGATTCCAGTTGAGATTTGGAATATGTCCTCGCTTCAGTATCTATATCTCAGCACAAACAACTTGTCTGCAGGTTCATCTTTATTGTCTCTATTCCCTCCTTGTTTAATGGTTGGTGTTAAGTTGTATGTAAATACTCTGTTTAATCTTTTTGGCAGGGAAATTAGATTTGAGTTCAGGAAACTCCTCTTCCTTCAAGGAAATTAGTTTGGGAGACAATGGATTCTATGGCATTTTGCCAGAAGATTTGAGCTTCAGACATCCAAAATTAGAGCTGTTCACTACTACAAAATGGACTTTTTACGGCGGTGCTTTAACGTCGGAAAGACCAAAAGACTTTCTACGGCGGTTCTATATAAAACCGCCGTAGAAAGGGGACTTTCTACGGCGGTTTTATTTCTAACCGCCGTAGAAAGTCCCCTTTCTATTGTGGTTTTTGAAAACCGCCATAGAAATTCCTTTTCAGATGGTTATATTTCTAACTGTCGTATAATTAATAAATATGATGAATTTTACTATAAAAATTGATAAATAGTAAAGTACATATTTATTATTAAATTTAAAAAAATTTGGGGGTTAATTTACAAAAAAAGAAAAACTAGAAATTAATATGAATAATAGAGGAATGGGCGGGAATTCACAATTACGGGCTTTCTACGGCAGATTTATTAAAACCGCCGTAGAAATGGACTTTATACGGCGGTTGTAATTAAAACCGCCATAGAAAGTCCGTGAAATGGACTTTCTATGGCGGTTGTAATTAAAACCGCCATAGAAAGTCCGTGACACGGTTTTAATTAAAACCGCCATAGAAAGTTACTTTCACGGCGGTTTTTATTAAAACCGCCATAGAAACTTGATTTGTTTGAATTTTAAGGGTTTCCCTTTGTTTCCATCTCTTGCGAGCCGTGGCTTCCCCCTGTTTCCATCTCTAGCAAACCGAAGAGTTCTCTCGTTGCCGACGCCCATCCTCTCTCCGTCGGTTTTTTCTCTTGTCTTCCCCCGAAGCCGTTCTTCCGGCGGCGTTGATAACAAGATCCGCCGTCACCCAACTCCTGAGATGGTTTCTTAATCGGCCATCACCCACCACTTGGAGTTAATCTCCAATCACAATTTCACCACAATCGGTCTTTGTTATGGGCTTCAAATCATAAAAAAGGTAATATCGAATAGTTTCAACTTTATTTAAGCTTTACAAATTTTATTGTTACTTGATTATTGTGATTGGCCTAGGGTTTATTATTAGTGTTAAATTCGGGTTTGGTGAGATGATGAATGATTAAATTTGGATTTGATTAGTGTTATATTGGTGATTATTGTATTGTTCTTGCTATTAATGATTAAATTAATTAAAATTTGACGGATGCACACAAAAATTTTGTCAAGTTTGGCGGTTGTTCGGTTTATTAGCATGGAAGTTTTTGATATATATATTTTGAATAAAGTTAAAATATATATATATATATATATCAAAACCTTTCTAAGGCTGTTCTTACTATTTTTAAGGACTTTCTACGGCGGTAAGCGAACCGCCGTAGAAAGTTCGGACTTTCTACGGCGGTTTTTCCGTAGAAAGTCCGTAAACTTTCTACGGCTGCCAGATAGATGGCGGTTCAAAAATGCCGAAAACCGCCGTTAAAAGCCTTAAAAAACCGCCATTAAAAGTCATTTTTGTAGTAGTGGGGAAATCCCTTCTAGTCTTTCACGTTGTAATGCATTCTATCACCTTGACTTGAACTCCAATAATCTTACTGGTAACTTTAATTTGACTTCCACCCTTGAATCCTTGTTTGTGCAAAAATAATTAAAATAACTAATTTTCTCAAGATATTAACAACATTTTTAATTACTCATGCAGGAAACATACCTGTTGAGATTGGAAACATGTCTTCGCTTAAAGGTCTATTTCTCCATGAAAATAGCCTAACAGGTATGTGTAGGCAGTCATGTTTCATCCACCAAATGATCAGCTATTAGAAATTAAAAAAAATTTTAATTGAGCTACTTTTTTTTTCGGGCATGCAGGAGAACTACCTCTCACTCCCTCAAATTTATCTGCATTAATTGCCATTGATGTTGGATCCAACAGATTATATGGTAGTTTACCCCGAGATTTGTGCTTCAGACATCCAAATCTGGAGTTCTTCATTCTTGAGAAGAACCAATTTCAAGGGCAAATCCCTTCTAGCATATTATATTGTAGCGCTATTTACACACTTCATTTAGCTTATAATAAGTTCATCACAGGTATATATTTCAATCTTCTGTAGTGATCGATTTTCATTTAATTAGCAAAGTGACATTGGGAGCACAAATTAATTTGTGTATATCCAAATGGATTTTCAGGTAACGTGCCAAGTGACATTGGGAGGAGCATGTCAATGCTTCGAAATTTAGTACTTGATGGGAATAGTTTGACCTGTATCATTCCTTCGTCCATTGGAAATATGTCAAACTTATTGATTCTCTGGTTGCAGGGAAACCAATTCTACGGGCAGATTCCTCCAGAGTTGGGACAGCTTCCTCGGTTGAAACAAGTATCCCTTAGTAAAAACTTACTAACTGGAAAAATTCCACTGGAGTTAGGACAGTCTTTTAAGATATCTACACCTTTCAGATAACCTGCTAACCAGTAATGTTCTGCCATTGCTGCAGGGTCGGTCCTGAAGGGGGTCGGGCCTAAGCGACGGACCAGGGCCTGCCTCCTTCAGGGGCCCATTATATATAACCCATACTATATGTGTGTGTGTAAATTATTATGTGGGTATGAAATTTTTAGGCCGGGAAAAAAAATTTATGGCCCAATTTTTGGACATGACTGGGCCAATTATCATACACGTATTTATAACCCATACAATAATATTCATCTTAGTAAAAGGCCGAGCAAAAAATTTCAGCCCTTTTTAATTTATAACACTACATCAAAATTTTTTTTTTCTTTTTTCAATTTCTTCTCTCCGTACCATTGACGGTTTTTCTTTTCTTTCAGATATAGCAAATCTGACTTTTATGAATATTTATATTTAATATATGTATATATATATATATATATAAAACAGTGCGAAAGGAAGATTGAAAAGCAAGACGTGTAATCCACAAAATAAACTTTAATAATTAGTTTGGCTACCTTTTAATGTGTGTAATTTAGATTTTTCTTTTTTCAATTTCTTCTCTCTATTGACGGTTTTTTTTTTTTTTTTTTTTTCATATGCAGCAAATCTGAGATATCCTCATATCCCAATCTTCCTCTCACTTCTCAAGCTCTTCTACTCCTCCACTCCTACAGGACGTCAACTGCTACTACTGGAAAGCCCCAAAATTGTTTCATTTTTTTCTCCCTTTTTTGTTACCGTTGAGAACTTGAGAGAAGACTGAAACAATATTTTCAATTTTGTTACTGTTACAATTTTTTCTCCTTATTTATTGTGATTTGTGCACGGAATATTTCTTCTACCTTATCAAAGTGATTCAATTTATTGTGGGTAATGCATCATCATCTTCAAAAGTGAAGGATTGAAGGAGAAATGAAAGGTGCTATTGATTTGATAATATTATTCTTTTTTTTTATTGCTGTGATTTGGTTCTTTTGTGCATAATAATTCTTGTGATTTAATTTTTTCTGTATGCATAGTAATTATTGTGATTTTGTGTTAAGTGCATTATACTATAATGACTAAAAAACATCTTTCTGGACATGAAAAAAGGAAAAAATGAAAAAGATAAAATGAATTGATTGAATCACAAAAAGGTTCTATTAATAAATATTTTGTTAAGAAAACTAGTTGTAATGAAAATGAAGAAAATTTAATTGCGGATAATGTAGATGAGTCTAATGAGATTGATTATGTTAGTCAAGATAGAGAGAACTTGACTCTAAAACATTAAAAGCATTAGATAATGACAGATTACAGAAATGTTGTGTCAATTTGAAGTCTATACTTACCCATGACAACTCATCAGATATTGATTTAGATGATTTAATCTCTGAATTGAAAATATTGCGATCGACTTTATCAAACGAGATAATTTTGGCAACTGATATTCTTGAATTTGTGAAAAGTTTAGATTGTTATCCAAATGTAGCAATTGTTTATAGAATTATGCTAAATATGCATGTTACTGTTGCATTGGGTTAGAGGAGTTTTTCAAAATTAAAATTATTGAAAACATATTTGATATCGTCAATGTGGCAAGACAAATTAAATGGATTGGTCACGTTGTGTATTGAAAAGGATATTTTAGAAAATCTTGATACAAATACTATAATAGATGATTTTGCATCTAGGAAAGCTCGAAGACAGCATTTATAGACACAATATGAGCCACATGAATTCAGGGATTTATGTATTCTAGACCGTCTCTTTAGTTAGATTCAAATGTATAGCATAGGAAAATTATGTACATTTGCATTCATGGGCTGCATCACATACATGCACACACAATTTTGTACACCGAAATTTAATGAGGGTAAGGTGCATTATGTCCCCCTTCTTCCCTGTTATTTTTTGTTTATCTTAAAAAAAAGGTATTCATATCCGCCAGCCACTTAATAAGTTGTTCCTTAAATAAATAAAAAAACATATATATATAAATATTTAGGGCCTTTTTTATTATTTTGCCCTTGGGCCTCCAAACCTTCTGGACCCGTGCTGCATTGTTGGATCTTAATTGATGTAAACTATTGAATTAATTAGCAGCAAGCAATTAATGAATGATCGAATCCTAGCTACAAATTAACTACTGTATGAAATAATGAAGCCATAAGTACGGTTGATGCAATAATACGCAGTCTGAATACATTTCTGATGATTTCATTGCTTTGTATTTGTATTACTTTCTTTTACGGAGTGATACAAGCCTATTAGATTTCCTATGTATTCGAACTTGCCTCCCCTCCTTTGGGAATCCGAAATAAGGGATAAGATTTTCTGACTATTTTACTCATGTTTACTCTCTCACAATAGAGTGTGGCACCCACATATCACATCATAAAACCCACATCTTCATTGTGAAAGAGTATATAAGAGAGTCAAGAGTAAAAGAAGGGTGTTTAGTTTCTAGAAGGATTGTTCTTCAGTGGAGGTGTGGGGGTTGTCGTGGGGCCTGGGCTCAACGTCCCAGCCAATCTCCTTCTGATGAAGGACGTCAGACACTTGTGTACTGAAGTTGGATTGGTTGTAATTTCAATTTTGTACTCCATTCGTCTTATATAAATTATCTTATTTAAGAATTTACCTAATAACTTATAAATAGATGGATATTTGAAATCTTTAGATGAGATAGTAGGAGTAGGGCGAGGAAATGGTAGTATACCCTTTCAAAAGTATCTTGTACTCATAATTACTCTTTATTTACTAAAACATGTCAAAAATCAATGGACTCATAATACTCTCTTCAAGTATCTCCTATTTGAAGAGAATATCCATAATAACCTTTTCAACTATCTAATATTGGTGAACAAAATATATTATAGAAAACTAAACAATATAAGCTACAAAATGTAAACCATTGTGTTTGATTTCCTTCTATTTTTATTTTTCTGCAATCAATAAAACGGGTAACCAGCTTCACGCTTAAAAATAAAAATTAAAAAATAAAATAAAATATTGGTGAACAATATCCTCGGGTATTGTTCACAAGTATTAAAAAAAATGTACTATTTTATTCAAGATATTTGAAAAGAGTATCTATAATGCTCTCTTCAAGTATCTAATAATGGTGAGTAATTACCAGTGGTACTGTTCACAAATATCAAACCAAAAAAAAAACAAAAAAGAAAAAAAAACTGTATTACTTTATCCAAGATATTTGAAGAGAGTATCTGTAATATCCTTTCCAAAAATCTATATTTGTTAGCAGAACCCGTGGGCACTGTTCACAAATATACTTGAAGAGAGTATCTGTAATACTCTCTTCAAGTATCTAGTATTGGTGAGTAATACCAGTAAATACTGTTCACAAGTATCAAACCAAAAAAAAAAAAAAACTGTATTACTTTATCCAAGATATTTGAAGAGAGTATCTGTAATACTCTGTCCAAAAATCTATACTGGTTAGCAGAATCCGTGGGCATTGTTCACAAATATTTTTTAAAAAAATTGTACAACTCGTTTCAAGATCCTTGAAGAGAGTATCCGTAATACTCTCTTCAAATATTTAACATTGGTAGGTACTGTTTACAGGTACTAAAAATTAAAATAAAAACTATAGTGGGACGCGTTTAATAACCCGATTTATACAAGTTTTTGCGTGATACAAATTAGTCCTTCTATTTCATTAGAAAAGTCCATTTTGACTAATGTATAACTTATTGTGAATGCCAATGTACAACACCTAAAATAACTAATTTGACACTTTTTATTTTATTTATATATTTATTTATTAAGTATGGGTTAATTGTGAACCACACATGTTAGTAAGGGTAGGAGAAATAAAAAATATTAAAAGTGACCTCTTCTGTTACAACAAAAAATATTTTTTAAAACAAACTCTTGTAATGGAACAATAGAAGGAGTAATTGACGTTTAAAATTATTGATTTGAAAATAACATTATTTTATTTTATTTTTATTTTAGTCCACGCTTCCAGAAAAAATCAAAAGCAAACAAATGTGATATTCGTGTAAGGTGAGTGCGCGTCCTTGCGCGCAAAATGCCATATTATTACATTTTCGAAATTTTAATGATCATATAATAAAACTGGAATATGACGTCAGTAGTACGCAGGTTTTGATGTATCAAACTAAATACACTATATATTTAAGATAAGAAATAGAGTGGTATGGATGGGTGCAAATTAATCCAGCAAGATTTGCCATGCATCATAAGATTAAGGCTTTGTTCTTTTGCAATCTTTGTTAGAAAATCAACATTTTTTGGAACAAAAGTTATACCTAGAGAAACACCTTCATATTTTACAAAATTTAAATTTTAAATTTTCCTATCCATCTACACTCATATTTTTTAAAAAATAACACAATCATTACTTCTTTTTTTCTCTCTCTCTTACACAATTTTACATAAAAGATTTTCCTTCCATTTTTTTCTTCTCCCAAACCAACCAATTCCCCAACTTAGTCACTAAAAGAACAAAGCCTTAATGGTTCAAGAGATCCCAACTTAAATAAGAGAAAAATATAACAGAAAGAGAACAGAGATGGAGTCTTCCGTGGATCACCTCACGGTCTAATATTGATACTTCAACATTTAAATTTAATGTGTGTTCTCATAATCACCATACTTGTTATTCTAACGTAATCATGATATACATATTAAATTCTAAATTTAATACTTGACGAATAAGAAGTTAAATTTTATGTGTGATATATCAGCAGTTAGACTCATAACCACGATCTATTAGAGACTAAACTGAAGACATGATACATCATAAGCTAAATTTAAAACATAATACTTCAATAACTATACTCATAACTATGATACATTAGATGTTAAATTTAGTACATGATACGTCAAATCCTAAACTCACGATGCTAAATTTTTAAAAAATTATATATAAAATATATACTCTACCAAGATCAGGGAAAATTTTACATATAAGAGTAGCAGAAATTTTGTAAAGAGTTGATTGTATAACATTCTGTTTTAAAAAATTGACCGGGATAGTGAAGTGAAAGAGTGGATTAGGAGCAACTAAAAAATAACAATCATTTTGTTTTTGTCATTTTGATGATGACATACCAAAAAACGGACAAAGAGGATATGACAAATTAATCTTATCCCTACAAGAAATTACATAAGCTCCTTTCCTTAATCTTCTTAGACAAAAAAAATATAATAAGAAGAACAAAGATTTAATAACGAAGATTTTCAATTGTGAGAGGTACAGTACCGTATGATATAAAATAACAGGATTACATGAACCCCAGAGGTCAAGGAAATTGTAGAAATGGAACTTGAGAAGATAGCTTGATTTTGGTTTGCCAGAAATGTAGCACGTTTTATGGCAGCGAATAAAGTCAATTTTGATTCATTATGTTTGATGACTTTAATGCATAGCAATGGGGAAGATGATTTTAGTCTAACAACTAAAGAAACATGTAAATAACAAACACACCAGTCACATTGTCCTACTCCTACATATATATAGTTTCATTACCTTCAACGTTGTATTGTATTCCATATCTGAACACAAACAGTTTAATAATGGGAAAGATTAATATCCTATTGTTATTGATTTTTGCAGAGCAGTACTGGTTTAGTGCTAGTGGAGCTCTGCCATTATTGAGCATTTCCACAGGCGAGTCTGCTCTTTTAGCCATAAAGTCTCAAATAACTTTCGATCCCTTCAACATCTTAGCAACCAATTGGACCAAAGGCTCCTCGATTTGCAATTGGATTGGCATCACTTGCAACCCCAAGCACCAAAGGGTCGCGGCCTTGGACCTTTCCTGCGGAGGATTCAAAGGCACAATAGCCAAAGAAGTTGGAAATCTCTCCTTCCTTGTTTCCCAGGACATCAGCTATAACAATTTTCATGGCTACAACCCGGATCAGATTGGCCATTTAAAGCAATTGCGAACTCTATCTATGCAGCTCAATGAGCTTAGCGGAAATTAAGATTCCTGAGAGCCTTGGATTCCTAACTAGAATTGAAGAATTAGTCCTCTATAATAACAGTCTCAAAGGACCTATTCCTCTTACCATTTTCAACGTTTCATCCTTTCGGGTTATTGATTTCATGTTCAACTACCTTGAAGGGAGTCTCCCGGAGGATCTCTGTAGTAACCTTCCGAAATTAGAAAGCTTCAATGTCTCATATAATAAACTGGGAGGGCCAATTCCAACTGTTCTGTCTCAATGCTTGGAAGTCAAATTTCTTGCGTTAACACACAATAAATTTACAACTTCCATACTTGAAAACACTGGAAACCTGTCCAAACTAGAGCTGCTGATTATTGGTTTCAACAATTTGACTGGTACGCACACCCATAATGCCAATTTACCAATACCATATTGTCGTATTTTATTTTATTTTTTTGGTTTTTTAAAAAAATTTTTTCAGGCAAGCTACCTTCAACGCTCTTCAATATATCTTAACTAAGGGTTCTTGCAGCTCCATCTGCTGGGATATCGGGCAGTCTTCCACAAAATATTTGCAAGAAAACTGTGAATCTTGAATATTTGGTTCTTCCTGACAGTCTCCTAACTGGACAACTACCTTCTAGTCTCTCACATTGCCAATTGCTACAACTATTTTATGTGTCTTACAATAAATTCATGGGAAAAATTCCTTGAGATTTGGAATATGTCGTCACTTCATTATTTATATCTCGACTCAAACAACTTGACAGGTTCATCTTCATCCCCTCTATTCCGTCTTAATTAGCCTTGTTCTAATTAAAGGTTGGTGTTAAGTACGTTGTAAGTACTTTGTTTATTGTTTTGGCAGGAAATTTAGATTTGAGTTCAGGAAATTCAACTTCCTTCATCAAGGAAATTAGTTTGGGTGGAAATGGATTCTATGGTAGCTTTCCGGAAGATTTGTGTTTCAGACATCCAAATTTACAGTTTTTACAGCTTGGTCCTAACCAACTTTCTGGCGAAATCCCTCTAGTCTTTCGCACTGTAGTGCACTCAACTACATTGACTTAAATTTCCAATAACTTTACAGGTATTTTTATTTTCATCTCCAACATTTTAATGAAAATAGATTTCTCTAAATATTACTGAACATTTTCAATCACGCAGGAGGCATACCAGCTGAAATAGGAAACATTTCAGCACTCCAATATTTATATCTTTTCAATAATAGCCTGACAGGTACATGAGAACAACATTTTTAATAAACCAAATGATCAACGATCAGAAAGGAGAATTTTGATCTTTTTCTGCATGCAGGAGAACTACCTCTGGCTTCTTCAAATCTGTCTGTGACATTAAAGGACTTTGATGGTAATTTCAACAGATTCTATGGTAGCTTACCTCAAGATTTGTGCTTCAGATATCCAAATCTGAGGGGAATATACCTTGAAATAACCAATTTGAAGGGAAAATCCCTTTTAGCATATCATATTGTAGGGCTATGGTCACGTTTGATTTAGGTTATAAGAAGTTCATCACAGGTATCTTTCAGTCTTATTGTAGTGATTTTCTTTCTGTAGAAACATCACATATATATAAGTCCTGATATCATAAGTAACGGATTTCAGGTAACGTTCCCAGTGACATTGGGAGGAACATGTCAATGCTTCGAAATTTAGTACTTGCCGAGAATAGTTTAACGGGTATCATTCCTCCTTCCATTGCAAATATGTCAAACTTATTGGCTCTCCCGTTGGATGGAAACCAATTCTACGGGAAGATTAATTCCTCCAGAGTTGGGACAACTTCCGCATTTGGAACATGTATTACTTAGTGAAAACATACTTACAGGGAAAATCCTGCCCGAGTTAGTACAATCTACAACTATCCAAAGATTACAACTCCAGTCAAACAAGCTTACTGGAGAAATTCCTGTGTCTTTATTTAACATACGTAGTTTAACAAGACTAGCCCTGTCAGAGAATCTGCTAGTTGGTAATCTTCCATCCATTACTTGAACTTGATCAGACTTGAGGTAAAGTTGAAGCAGCTAGCGAGTAGGGCATCATGGAGTATTCTTAGGAAATAAAAAGGACTTATTGTGTATTAATTTATACCACAGCTTTAAGACACTTGTATTTTAATATTTATTTTTTGGAGGTCGTTTTGAACCAGCCTCTATTAGGTTCTTATCATCCATCTCCATTAACTGTCCACGACAAAAGGCTATTATATGAAAAGATAATAGCTGGAGTTGATTTTGTTTCCCCTCTGGAAAAGTGCGCACTTCCCAAATTAAGACAAATATTAAACCTTCAAAATCAATAACAGTAACAAAATTGCACTATTAATTAATTAAGGGAATTGTTGTTGTTAGAGCGAATATTACAATGTAAAGCAATGTTTTATCATTTTTTTTTCCCCACTATTATCTCCATTAAATCTCTTGCATTCAGACTAGGCTAATAAGGGGTAATATTAGAAAAATAATTAGTGAAATATTGTTCTCAATGCTAATTAATAAAGTTATTTGGGGCACTATTAAATATTTGTCAAACTAGTAGGGTCATATGTTATAATTAATAAGAAATTAATCATTTGTCAAATATGCAAATCACTGTGGTTGGGTAGAATTCCAATCTCATGTCAACTTGCATTGTGGTGGGACTTGAACTATTATTAGTTTGAGTGAGTCCAAAATACCACCAGCTAGCACATACTCTCTCCGTTTTATTAGAATGGTGGCCGTCTGCTTTCACTAATGCACAATTTATTGTGAATGTCAAGGTATAATAATTAAAATAGTTAATTTGACACATTTTATTTCATTAATATCTTTATTTTTTATTAATGGACTAATTGTACACTACACATAATTCTATTAGTAAGGGTGTGAGAGGTAAAATAATTGAAAATGAACTCCTCTATTAGAACAAAAAATATTTTTTAAAATAAATCCTTGTAATAGACGGAGTGATTATCACGTTTTCTAACATTTTTTTCAGCTCGCAACTAACTTTTGGGAATCCCCCACAGGATCTTTATGAGAGTTCAGTCAATTAGTCAACTTACATTGAGGAGGGAGTTTCAATTCAAATGCATTTCCCCGGAAAAAAATAAATAAATAAACCACAATAACAGGGAGTGTAGGGAGTTTAATCAACAAATAAACATGTACAATTGATATTCGTCTATTACAATAGAAGAGTTTTTAATTGTAAAATTGTTCTATTCCATTAGGAAGTTGTGTTTTTATTTATTTTTTTTTTACATGTAAGATTACTAATTCAATGATTGAAAATTAACTCACATTTAATTAATAAGTATGGACATAACTGAAATTATTAATTACAATTGACCTATTATAGATGTCATACTTCAAAACATGTAAAAAAAATAGGAAAATTCTAGGGTGAAGTCATTTAGTATTGACTTACCATTAAGCTATTGTTATCATGAGGTGCACAACACATAATTATTGCATTAAATACAGGTAACCTGCTATAGCAAGTTATAGCAATAGATAACAAGTTATTATTATTTTTTTATATTTGGTAACAAGTATATATTAGTGCCTATATAATAAAGTATTTTAACATATAAAAGTTTATTAATTTTTACAACAAAATTTTTGATTATCAAAAGATAAGTTATTATTTTTTAGTGAGTATAAGGGGGGAATTATTTATTTATTACAAATTCGTGGAATGAAATGTAATTGTACCCCAATTTTTTTGCACAATGTGCGCAACAAAACTCTATTGTACCCCGCCAAACATATATATAGGGAGAAATTGATATTAGGAAATTAAATTAGTTTGTAGATATACCAATCGAGTAATGCATTTTTTTAATTTATCACCTCTCGGTATTATAATTGTTCAAAAATAACCAAAAATATTTTAATTAATATGGGCACAGTACGCCATATAAAACCAGTGTAACCCAATTACTGAAAATAATGTCCTCCATTAAAAATAATTGTAGCCCACCCAAAATCCTAATTTTGAAACATACATTTTTTAATAAAACCTCATATATTACGGTATAATTTACCATCTCCAGGGGTTAATTATTGCTCAAAATATATTTGGGACGTAAAAAATATTTTTTATAATTATTTTGAGCATTGCATCATATATGAGATGCAATTGTACCATGCTATTGTGTATAATGTACCCATCAAACAACTATTGCAGCCCGCTTAAAATATAAAATGAAAAATTGATATTAGTAAATTAAAATATTGTGTATATTGCGGCCCACCCAACTATAGACTACGGTTTAATTTAGCATACCCCGGGTTAATTATCGAGAGAAATATATTTGGGAGAGAAAAAATATTTCTTTTACAATTATTTTGATTATATATTGTACCCTATATGAAATGCAATTGTATCTTACTTTGGTACATAATGTACTCCAACAAACAACTAATGTACCCCGCCCAATATATAAGGGAAAAAATTTATATTAATAAATTAAAATATTATGTATATACCGATCGAATAATAAGATGTTTAATTTAGAACATTTCAGATGTTATAATTGATAGAAAATAATTAAGAAAATAAATAAATATATTTTAATTAATTAGGGAACAATACAACATGTAAACTCTTTGTACCCAAATATTGAAAATGATGTGCCTCAATTAAAAATAATTGTAACTCGCCTAAAATTCTTAGTTTGAAACTGAATTTTTTTTTATAGAACCTCATATAATACGGTATAATTTACCATCCTCGGGGGTTAGTTAATGCCATAAATATAGTTTGGCTCAAAAAATAATTGTTTACAATTACTCTGGGCATTGTACCCTTTATGAAATGCAATTGTACCCCAAATGTTTGCACGATGTGCCCTACAAACAACCATTGTACCTCCTCCAATATATAGTGAGAAAAAATTATATTAGTAAATTAAATAGTTTGTATACATACCGATTTGAATAATGAAATTTTTTAATTTAGCACATCTCGGTGTTATAATTGTTCAAAAAATAATTATGAAAATAAAAAATATATAATTTTAATTAATATAGGCACAATACACCATATAAAACCGGTGTACCCTAATACTGAAAATAATGTTCCTCAATTAAAAACAATTGTATAAGCCGCCCAAAATCCTGGTTTGAAACTTAAAATTTTATAGAGAACCTCCTATATTACGGTTAAATTTACCATTTCCAGGTTAAGTAATACTCAAAATATATTTGGGACAGAAAAAATACTTTTTTTATAATTACTTTGAGCAATGTACCCTATATGAAATGCAATTGTACCTTGCTTTTGAGCATAATGTACCCAACAAACAACTATTGTACCCCGCCCAATATATAAGAGGAAAAATTTATATTAGTAGATTAAAATATTGTGTATACACTGATCGAATATTGGGATGTTTAATTTAGAACATCTAGGGTGTTATAATTTTTTGAAAATAATTAAGAAAATGAATATATATATATATATATTTAATGAATATAGGATGAGTACACCATGTAAAATCATTGCATCACAATACTGAAAATGATCAAAAATTAAAAATTATTGTACCTCGTCCAAAATTTTGAGTTTTAAACTCACAATTTTCTATAGAACCTCATATACTACGGTTTAATTTAGCTCCCCCGAGTTACTTATGGCGATAAATACATTCGGGACAGAAAAATATTTTTTCACAATAACTTGACCATTGTACCGTATATAAAATGCAATTGTATCCTACTTTTGTGCATAATGTACACTAACAAACAACTATTGTACCCGTCCAAATATATAAGAGGAAAAATTGATATTAATACATTAAAATATTGTGAATATACGATGGAATATCAGGATGTTTAATTTAGAACATATCGGGTGTTATAATTGTTTGAGACTAATGAGAAAAATAAATATATACATTTTTAATTAATAAAAGCTGAGTACACAATATTAAATCATTGTACCCCAATACTCAAAATGATGTGCCTTAATTACAAAAAATTGTACCCCACCCAAAATTCTTAGTTTTAAACTTATAATTTTTTTTATAAGCTCATATACTACGGTTTAATTTACCATCTCCCGGGTTACTTATCAAGAGAAATATATTTGGGACGGGAAAATATTTTTTCACAATAACTTTAACCATTGTACCTTATATGAAATGCAATTGTACCCTACTTTTGTCCATAATGTACCCCAACAAATACCTATCGTACCCCGTCAAAATATATAAAGGAAAATTTGATATTATAAATTAAAATATTGTATATATACCGAGCGAATATTGTGATATTTTATTTAGAACATCTCGAGTGTTATAATTGTTAGAAAATAATGAAGAAAATAAATATATATTATTTTAATTAATATGAACACAATACACCATATAAAATCATTGTACCCAAATATTGAAAATGATGTGCCCCAATTAAAAACTATCGTATTCCGCCCAAAATTCTTAGTTTGAAACTTAAAATTTTCTATAGAACCTCATATACTACGGTATAATTTACCAGCTTCAGTGTTAATTATTGCCATAAATATATTTTGGCCTAAAAAATAATGTTTACAATTACTTTGGGCATTGTACCCTATATGAAATGCAATTGTACACCAAATTTTTGTCCAATGTGCCCAACAAACAACTATTGTACCCCATTCAATATAACTTAGAAAAATTGATATTAGTAAATTAAATTAGTTTGTATATATATGGATCAAGTAATGAGATTTTTTTAATATAGCACATCTCGGGAATTTAATTGTTCAAAAAATAATTATGAAAATAAATAAATATAATTTTTTTATAATTAATATGGCCACAATACACCATATAAAATCAATGTACCCCAATGCTGAAGATAATGTTCCTCAATTAAAAATAATTATACGCCGCCCAAAATCCTAAAATTGAAAGTTACAATTTTCTATAGAATCTCATATATTACAGTTAAATTTACCATCCCCTACTTAAGTATTGCTGAAATATATTTGGGACAGAGAACATTTTTTTATCATTATTTTGAGCAGTGTACCATATATGAAATGCAATTGTACCCTACTTTTGAGCATAATGTACCCCCAACAAACAACTGCTGTATCCGTCCAATATATAAGAAGAAAAATTTTATATTAGTAAATGAAAATATTTTGTATGTACCGATTGAATATTGGGATGTTTAATTTATAACATCTCGGGTGTTATAATTGTTAGAAAAAATAAAAAAATAAATATATATTCTTTTAATTAATATGGGCACACTTTATAAAATTATTGTACCCAAATACTGAAAATGATGTGCCCCAATTAAAAACTATTGTATCCCACCCAAAATTTTTAGTTTCAAACTTAAAGGTTTTTATAGAACATCATATACTATGGTTTAATTTACCATCCTGGGTGGTTAATTATCGCCACATATATGTATATATATATATATATATATTATATTGTGACCCAAAAATTAATTTCTGCAATTACCCTGTATGAAATGCAATCGTATGCCAATTTTTTGCATAAATGTGTCTAACAACACTATTGTACCCCGTCCAAAAAAAATATATATATATATATATATATAGTGAAAATTTGATATTTGTGCATATACCGGTCTCATATTGGGATGTTCAATTTAGAACATCTCGGGTGTTATAATTATTTAAAAATAATTATAAAAATAAATAAATAAATATTTTTAATTAATAAAGGCTGAGTACACCATATAAAATCATTATACCACAATACTGGCAATGATGTTCCCAACTTAAAAACTATTATACCCCGCCCAAAATCCTTAGTTTTAAACTTACAATTTTCTACAGAAGTTCATAAAGTAAGGTTTATTTTACCATCCTCCCTCGGGTGACTTATCAAGAGAAATACAGTTGGGAGAGAAAAAGATTTTTTCACAATAACTTTGAGCATTGTACCCTATATGAAATGCAAATATACCCTGCTTTTGTACATAATATACCCCAACAAATAACCACTGTACCCCGTCCCATATATATAAGGAGAAATTGATATATGTAAATTAAAATATCGGGCATATACCGATTGAATATTGGATGGTTAATTTAGATCATCTAGGGTGTTATAATTGTTAGAAAATAATTAAGAAAATAAATAAATATATTGCATAAACAAAAATAAATAAAAACAACTTTAATACAATGCAATGACTTAAAGGTATTGCATAGATGACTTTTTTTTTTATTATTATTTTTTATATCTTTGTCATGGCTATAGCAATAGCTTAAATTAAGCTTAAGTAACGATAATTAATACAAAAAATATTTTAGTTTTTAAGTTTTTATTTTTATTTTTAGCGTGTGATTTCACTTTCCAAATTAAATGAATATCAAGTATCCGGTTACCATTTAGAGTATCAAGTTGAATATTTTTTTATTAGCCTAAAAATAATGTGTGGATTGTGCTTATGAATAGTATAGAGATTAAAATAACCAAGGAAAAATGGCACGAAGAAATACGCATATCATTTTTTTATTTGTATTTAACGATAGATAGATAATAAAAATATAGGATTTTAAATCCTGTTAGGTACAATAACCTAATATTAATGATTGAATAATTTATTTGGCTTAACTGTAATCTCACCTAAAATGTTAAAGCTTTCAAATAAATAAATAGTAACAAAATTATACGAGTATTAATTAAGAGATGTAATTGTTATTGCTTGATATTAATTCTCTTGCATTCAGATTAAGCTAATAAGGGGTTATTTTGAAGCAAAATAATGAAATATTGTTCTAAAGGCTAATATTATATTGGGCAGTTAATAGTGTCTCCCATTTATTAAAGTTATTTGGGAAATTATAAATATTAACTTGTCAAACTAGTAAAAGGGTCATTATTATTATTGTATAACAAATTAAACATTTGTCAGAAATGCAAATCATTGTAATTGGGTAGAATTCCAAACACATGAATATGGGATATAATTAATTAAGTAAAGTTGCACTGTGGTGAGACTTGCACTATATTAGTTTGAGTGAGTTCACAATGGCCACCAGCACTCCCCACCTTTTTCATCCATGGAAATCATATGCAGTGAAAGAAAATATCAATGGTAAGGGTTAAAATATCGTGTATCCGTATAACTTTTGATGTATCATTGGTTTAAAAAAGAATCACCATTTTTGAAAAGAAAGTATCACTTGTAAATAAAAAGTATCACCTATGGTGAAAAATAAAAATGTATTAATTTTAGGTATTAAAGTAATCCCTTATAGCCGCTACACCCGCATAAAATTATTGTTTGAAGAAAAAAAATATTATCTATATATATAACATCTAATGTATTACATGTTTAAAAAAATATGACCTAATTTTAAAAAAGGAACAAAAAGGTGTTTACGGAAATAAAATAAAAAAGAAAAATGTATTACTTGTAGTAAAGAAAACGCACGTATCAATTTTGAGGGCTAAAGTATCATCGTAAATCCTCACACGCATCTAACCGGAGGAGGCCGCCCCCAGTAATTAATAAGTCTCTTATGTGATAAAATACTTTTCTGAGGTCCAAGCCCAACATCTATCTCAGATAAACTACACAAAACTTACTAAAAAGACTCCGCGATGTTCTTTACAATTTTCTTATAGGCTCAGTGCGAGGCAAATTTCTGAGCCAATTTTCATTTTTGCTTTCTTCATTTTATTTTGATAAAAATTTATCCACTCCTATTATTTAATTTTAAAAAATTAATCGTAAAATAAAATTTATTATTTAATATTATTAAATAATAAAATTAAATGCATTCAATGCGTATGTGAAGAAAGAGTTATTTTTATTTCTTTTAGAGTTATTTTGTGAATAATTATGAAGTATATATAAAATGAAACAGAAATAGAATATATATTAGCCTTCTTTAGGCTTAAAAAATGGCGTCATTAGACACCATTTTAATGTAAAATTTACACTTAAATTGTATTTCTTAAGATGGAAATAGCATGCCTTATTTAGGTAAAAATGTTGGCTTCAATTAATAAACACTCTGTTTGCATTTTTTGAAGGGAAACTAGATGATATAATAAGCTGGAGAAATTCCTCAACCTTGAAAACTATCGGTTTCGGAAGAAATAGATTGTTTGGAAGTTTGCGAGAAGATCTATGCTTCATATATCCAAATCTGGAGTATTTAGACGTTGGTATTAACCTACTTGCAGGCCAAATTCCTTCGAGTCTTTCACATTGCAGTGCACTTGGTACCGTTAACTTAGATTCCAATAAATTTACAGGTAATTTTACTTTGACTTCCGTCTCCAATCATACTCTAGTGCAAAAAATGAAAATAACTTTGTCAATAATATTTTTAATCACATACCAGTTGAGTTTGGAAACATGTTTGGGTTTCAATATCTATATCTCAATAAATAAATAAAAAACTAGATAGGTATGTGATAGGCATAGTTTGCAATATCGCGATCTAGTATCTATAGATAATATAATATTAATATAAATATATAGATAGATGAGGATGATATGATAGAATATCGATAGATATTAAGTATGCATGATCGGTATCGATATGATCGTATCGTAGGATCCTAAGATACTACACAAATGTGCAATTATAAAAACTACTTATTTGAGTCATTTTAGCAAATTTTTACACGATCGAATAGAATCGGAAGTACAATCAATTTGGTGTTTTAGGATCGTAATATAGTACGATCCTATGATATGTATCGCGATATTGTATACTATGGCGATATGTAGTCACATTTACTCAGTCAATTGAACCATTGGAAAGTTAATTTTAAATAAGCAAACAAGTTTATAGGTTCGTTTTCACTTCTCTATTCTCTCTTGGGCTTCTCGTAATGTTGGCTTTAATTGTTTAATGCTTGGGCAGGGGAATTAGATTTGTCTTGGGGAAATTCCTCTTCCTTGAAGGAAATTACGTTGGCACATACGGATTTTCTGGAAGTTTGCCTAATGATCTATGCTTCAAACATCCAAACCTGGATACATTAGACCTTGGTTTTAACTTATTCGAAGGCAAAATTCCTTATAGTCTTTCGGATTGTAGTGCACTTTGCGACGTCGACTTGAGTTTCAAAAATTTTAGAGGTATATATTTTTATTTTGATTGTAAAAAAAATTGAAACAGTTTTAAATACAAGATTATTATAATCAACATTTTTAATCATGCATATATGCAGGAGGCATACCAGTTGATATTGCAAACATTACTGGGCTTCAATATCTACGTCTACAGTCAAATAACATTACTGGTGAAATTCTTCCATCCTTATTTAACCTCTATAGCCTAAGAGATTTACGCCTTTCACATAACCGACTTGTTGGAAATATTTCTTTATCGCTGGATATGGAGGAGTCGCCATTTCCATAGCTACATTCCTAATGAGATTGGTCATTTAATGCGATTACGAACTTTATATATGCATCTCAACGAGTTCAAGGGGCATATTCGTGAGAATTTTGAGTTTCTCGCCAAAATTCAGGAATTATTCTTGTATATAAATGTAATTTTGTCTCCGTAATAATAATTAGAAAACATTCAAGCCCCTATAAAGAATTTTGGATGGTGCAACGCTCTTAAGGGTATTACTAAGTGTTCTATTTTTACTTTTTATCTATCAAACTGATATTTTATTGCGCCTTCATGTTGTCAATTAAACAAATTATTTTCGTCAGAATTCGTGAAACCGCTTTAAGAGTTTGTTTTAACTTGTTTTTTCCAATGTTAATTTTAATGGTTGGTAATATTTCTTTGTTGCTGGATCTTCATGGTAAGTTTTGAACCGGCCATGCATCCATATTGTCTCTCCATCGAGAATATGATAAGGTAGGAGAACTCCATTAATAATCTCCGTTGGCTAGAAATCCAACACGTTCATGAGAGCTAGTTTAGTCATCTTCCATTGGGGGATGTTTGATTACTTCAATAAACAAGGAATCTTAACTTAATGCGATTGCGAACCTTATATATGCAGTTTAATGAGTTTCGTGGGCAAATTCTAGAGAGCTTTGGATTTCTAACCATAATTCATGAATTATTCATGTAATAACAATGGTCTCTTTCTCAAACATTTCTTCGGGTTATTGATTTCAAGCACAACTTCTTCGATGGGAGGTCTACCTGAGGATATTTATGTAGTAATTTACCGAAACTGGAATGCTTCAATGTCTCAAATAATAAACTAAGGGGGCCAATTCCAACTACTCTTTCTCAATGCTCAAAAATTAATAAACGGGTATGTTCTTTTCCTTTTCCTTTTCGTTTTGGTTTTGGTTTTGGTTTCGGATTCGGTTTCAACATTAAATTTAATACATTATATCTTTCATCATTTTTAGTACAATTTTTTACTATTTACCTATATCTTTTTACATTTTCAATACACTTTTTACATTATAAAACTATTTTTAAAAGAGTAGTGTTAAACAACTCGATTAATCATCTCAACTTTTTTATAGCAACTCATGAAACATGTATTCTTTGGCCACTTATGTGATATTAATAATTATTTAATAAAAATATAACCAATGAATGCATACTAAATGAGTTGTTATGTAAAAGTTGAGATGAATTAGTCGAGTTGTCTATTATTATTCTTTGCAAAAACATGTTTTCAAAACAATAAAAAGAGCATGCCCTAAGTTTCCGCCTAGGGTTAGGACTGTCTACAAGTATTGGAAGGTTATATATATCTCCAATCAAAAAAAATTATTGGTGAAATATCTCTGCTCCTTTAGTTAACTTCACATCGATTTGGAACAACAACATCTATGTCTTGATAATAATAGCATGACAGATATGTGACAATTACATTTTTAATTTACTAAAAAAGTAATAAACCATAAGAAATGAGCATTTTAATTGAACAAACACCTTGAAATGTTTGTTTTCGTTGTCTTTAAACCTAGCATGAAATATTTTTAATCATGCACGTAGGAGCTAGGCATACAGCAACGATTGGAAACATATCTTCGCTCCAATATTTAACTAGCCTCAAGTCCAACAATATGAATGGTGAAATTCCTTCGTCTTTATTTAATATCTCTAGTTAGTTGATTCATGCCTTTCAGAAAACTACTGCTCCCTCCCTTTCTAAACAAGTAGTCATTCTATAAAAAACACACAAATCAAAGAGATAAGTGAATTCTTTTTTTTTACCCCTATTTATGTTTTCTTGTTTGACTACATATCAAATGTGAATATGTGCAATGTATGTGCATTTAAAATACAATAATATCATTAAATGAAATCAATTAATTAACACACTACTACAAAACGGAGCTTTAACGGCTGCGAATTAACGGCGGAAAATAGAAAACCGCAGTAATAAAAGGAATGCGGACTTTCTACGGCGGTCTAAAAATGAACCGCCGTAGAACCGGACTTTCTACGGCGGTTCAAGGTTGAACCGCCGTAGAAACGGACTTTCTACGGCGGTTGGGACAAACCGCCGTAGAAAGGGAACTTTCCACGGCGGTTGGAGGGAAACCGCCGTGGAAAATGGACTTTCCACGGCGGTTGGAGGGAAACCGCCGTGGAAAATGGACTTTCCACGGCGGTTAATTTTTAAACCGCCGTAGTATTGACGTATATATATATTAAAACCTAAATAACACCGTGTATTCCCATATTGCGCCCGAGAGTGTCTGTCTCCAAATTTCTACTACGGTTTTGCACTTTGAACCTAAGGAATCGTCATTTGGAGCTAAAATTTACCACCTAAGGTTAGGAACTTGTAAAATTTTCCAGTAATTGCTTATGCTTGTACTTTAGATATGTCATCCTATAGCATTTATTTTTATTTATGGTAGCTGCATGGCTGAAAATTAAAGTTGCATATATTCCATGTATGTGGCGAACCTTTAGTGTGTGGAACCCTATTTAGTTATACTATGTAGTTTTCGGTGATGTAATTTGATTTATAGTGTTTGATTTTTAATGGATGATGTTCATAAATTAGCACTACTTAGAGTGTGTATTATTTTTTTATGCATTTTATGTGTTTGACGAAATGCATGAATGAAAAACTTAGAGTTTCTTCTTCATTCGATTATGTCTATTGCGCATGTGTTGTCATTGCATTTTTTTTTCATTGAGGTATTATAGTAGTTTTGCACATATATGACTAACATAAGTATTATGACATGTGCTAAGACAAGCATGCAACTTGATACTTTGTACATTGTTTGTTGAATTATTATTTGGTATTTTAATTATTCAAGGTCTTAGTTACACATGGATCGAAATATCTTGTTCTATGGTGATCGGACCTCCGATTCTTATGCGAGAGAAGTTGAGAATTTCATTCAATTCGCTTATAAGAATACAAAGTACGTTCATTGTCCGTGCAAATCTTGTAAAAATGGAGCGCGGTTTGATAACTCAGATACAATAAGATTCCATTTATATCGGAACGGGTTTGATCCTTCTTATAAACTCTGGATTTGGCATGGTGAAAGTATTAATGGTTTACCTGAGCAAAGAAAATCTCATGCAAAAGGAGATGATGCGATTACTAGAGATCGATTAGATGCCATGATTGAGGATGTGGCCGAGGATTTTGCTGATAAACCGGAAGTTCTTGCTTCGATTTTGGGTGACAATGAGAAGCCTCTATACAAGGTTTGCAGTAAATATACACGATTGTCTAGTGTTTTGAAGTTGTTTAGTTTGAAAGCGGCAAATGGGTGGTCAGATACTAGTTTTACAGCCTTATTGAGGGTATTGAAAGATATGCTCCTAGAAGATAATGAACTTCCCCAGATCGAATTTACGAGGCGAAAAAAATGTTGTGTCCAATGGGTATGGAGTATAAGAAGATCCACGCTTTCCCAATGATTGCGTCCTCTACACAGGAATGAGTATAATTTATTGCGGTGTCCTAAGTGTAACACTCCCCGATACAAAAACAAGCAGCTGTGTGATGCTGTTGAAGACAGTTCTGATGCGCAAAAGAAGGGGTCGCCGGCTAAGGTTCTGTGGTATCTTCCTATAATACCGAGATTTAAACGGTTGTTCGCTAATGAAAAAGATGCACAACTATTGACATGGCATTCAGATCGGTGTATTCCCAGTGATGATGACAAGGTGATAATGCATACATCAGACTCAGATCAGTGGAAAAAGATTGATTCAATGTATCCTTCTTTCGGGGGAGAAGCAAGAAATTTGAGGCTTGGTCTGTGTACTGATGGAATGAACCCGTTTGCAGTCTGAGTAGCACACATAGCTCATGGCCGGTGATGTTGGTTATTTACAATTTGCCGCCTTACTTGTGTATGAAGCGCAAGTACATACTTATGTCTCTAATGATTTCAGGCCCACGGCAACAGGAAATGACATCGATATGTATCTTGCTCCTCTTATTGAAGACTTGAAAAAGTTATGGGATGAAGGCGCACCTGTGTTTGATGCCTACCGTGAAGAAATGTTCACATTACGTGCCATGTTGTTCTGTACCATTAATGATTTTCCTGCTTATGGAACTTGTCTGGGTACTCTGTTAAGGGCATAAAGCATGTCCAATATGTGAGGAGAGTACAATTTTTTGTCAGCTTACACATGGGAGGAAGACAGTATACCTTGGGCATCGCAGATTTCTTCCCGAGACTCATCCGTATCGCTGTATGAAAAGAGCATTCAATGGATTCCAAGAGTTCAGAAAAGCTCCAGAACCCTTGAGCGGGCCAGAGGTGAAAGCTCGTGTGACGGACATTATGTTGAGTTTGGTAAAACTTTGGAGTCCAGCAACAATGATACAGGTTGTTGGAAGAAAAAATCCATATTTTTTGAACTTCCATACTGGGAGAACTTGGATGTCAGACATTGTCTTGATGTTATGCATATTGAGAAAAATATTGGTGAAAGCCTCTTAGGTACGCTCTTGAACATCCCTGGTAAAACTAAGGATGGTTATAACGCGAGACTTGATATGGTTGATATGAACATAAGAGCAATTTAGCACCGGTAGCTCGAGGACAACGCACATATCTACCCCATGCCTGTCACACTTTGTCCAGAAAGGAGAAAAAAACAACTGTGTTCAAGTTTGCGTAGCATCAAAGTTCCATCTGGATATTCTTCAAATGTAAGCAGACTTGTTTCCTTGAAAGATTTAAAACTGGTTGGTTTGAAGTCTCATGATTGCCATGCCTTAATGCAGCAATTGTTGCCTGTAGCTATTCAATCGATATTGCCCAAGCATGTTAAGTCCAGTATAACAAAACTTTGTTTCTTCTTCAATGCTATATGTAGCAAGGTTATCGCGCGCGAAAGACTTGATCAGCTACAAGATGAAATAACTGTTGTCCTCTGTCAATTAGAAATGTATTTTCCACCCGCCTTCTTTGATATTATGGTGCATTTGGTGATTCATTTGGTCAGAGAGATAAAAATCTGCGGGCCTGTTCATTTGCGATGGATGTACCCATTCGAGCGATATATGAAAGTATATAAGGGGTATGTAAGAATCGTTGTCGTTCTGATGCTAGTATTGTTGAAGGTTATATAGCTGAGGAGGTAATTGAGTTTTGCACTGAGTACTTGGCCGGGACCGCATCCATTGGAATATCTAAGAATCGGCACGATGGGAGGATTACAGGTATGGGCAGAAGGGGAGGAAAAATTTTTTTGCCGTCTAATGTTGAATTCATGAAGGCGCATCTCTACATTCTGCGCAATTCTGAAGAAGTTGCGCCCTATGTGACAGACCACATACAGTCAATAAGAACGTCTTATCCTGCTTGGACGGATCAACGTGTGCTCAATGAACATATTCGGACATTTGTCTATTGG
>VMRK01000030.1:0-56867 GCA_016801395.1 Leptodermis oblonga
AATTGTTTCTTTTAAGTCCAAGAACCTTCCGGCATCTTTAAGACTTCAAGAAACAGCCTTCTTCTTGATTAATGCTGGATGATTTGCGCCTCTCCTTCCAAGATAGTTAGAAGAGTTGCAAATTGCACATTTCCTCCATTTTGCTCCAAGGCGTGAGCTTCTACAATCAGCTGGGCATCTTGATGGCAAGCTTGAACAAGGTTGTTGAGAGCTTCTCGCACCTTCTTCGCTCTGCTTCTGGTCATGGGCCCAGTGATGTCTACAAGTGGATCCCTCTGATATGGGCTTGGATCCTGAAGCATTGTTGGGCCTCGATGTAGAACTCGAACCTCCTCCTCAGCTTCTCCGGAATCACTTGTAGTTTGACTTGTTGCATGTTGTTGACTTTGGATGCCCTCATCATCCCCTCCCGGTTGAAAAGGATTTGTCCTCAAATCAGCAACCTGGTCATCAACAAAAGGAGACAAGTCAGCAACATTAAAGGAAGAACTAACACCATACTCACCTGGTAAATCGAGCTTGTAGGCGTTAGGCCCAATCTTGGAAACGATCTGAAAAGGTCCATCGCCCCTTGGATGGAGTTTGGTCCTTCTTGCTGCAGGGAATCGTTCCTTCCTCATGTGAACCCAAACCCAGTCACCTGGTTCGAAATTCACAGCCATGCGCCGTTGGTTTGCATTGGCGGCGGCTTTGGCATAAGTCTTCTCCAGATTAGCTCGAACTTTAGCATGTATGCGTTGCACTGCTTCAGCTTTCTTCGCACCGTCTGGATTGACTGTTCTTTGGGCGGCAAAGGAATGAGATCCATCACCGTCAAGGGAGTAAAGCCGTAAGCAACTTCAAATGGACAGAACCCTGTTGATGAATGCTTGGTTCGGTTGTAGGCAAACTCTGCAACCGGCAAGATGTCTTCCCAACGCTTGAGGTTCTTCTGAATCAAAGCTCTGAGTAGGTTGCCAACGGTTCGGTTGGTGACTTCCGTCTGACCATCCGTCTGTGGATGACTTGTAGTCGAAAACAACAGTTTTGTGCCGAGGCGGGACCACAAAGTCTTCCAAAAATAACTCAAGAATTTGACGTCGCGATCTGAGACTATGGTTCTCGGAATTCCATGTAGCCGCACAATGCCTTGAAAGAACAGCTCAGCTACATGTCTGGCATCATCTGATTTCCTGCAAGGAATGAAATGCGCCATTTTAGAGAAACGATCAACAACGACAAATAAAGAATCATTACCTTTCTGCGTCCTCGGAAGACCTAAAATGAAATCCATAGAAATGTCAGTCCAAGGTACAGAAGGGATAGGCAATGGCGTGTAAAGTCCATGGGGCTTAGAAGTAGATTTAGCTTGCAAACAATTAATGCATCGAGAGCAAACATTCTGTACATCTTTTCGCATATGTGGCCAATAAAAGTGTTCATGCAACAGTTCAAGTGTTTTATGCACACCAAAATGACCCATAAGCCCCCCACTATGAGCTTCACGAACCAGTAATTCCCTAGTGGAACTACGAGGGATGCATAACCTATTTTCTCTAAACAGAAAACCATCCTGTCTAAAGTACTTTTGGAATGCACCAGATTCACATGCTTTATACACATCAGCAAAATCAACATCAAAAGCATACAAATCTTTGAGGTATGCGAAACCTAACAATGTATGATCAAGAATTGTCAGCTTCATACCTGCGAGATAGAGCGTCAGCAACTAAATTATCCTTACCTTTCTTATACTTGATAATATAAGGAAAAGACTCAATAAAATTAACCCACTTTGCATGACGTCTATTTAACTTATTTTGCCCCTTTAAATGCTTAAGAGACTCATGATCACTATGAACAACAAATTCCTTAGACATCAATAATATGTGACCAAGTTTCAAAAGCACGGACAACAGCATAGAGCTCCTTATCATATGTAGGATAATTTAAGGCAGCCCCTTTTAGTTTCTCACTGAAAAAGGCGATAGGCTTCTTCTCCTGCATTAACACTGCGCCAATTCCAACACCTGATGCATCACACATTAGTTCAAACACTTTATCAAAATCAGGTAATGCTAAAACAGGTGCATGAGTGAGATCATGCTTTAAAGTAGTAAAAGCTTTTTCCTGAGCTGGCCCCCACACAAATGGTGCGTTCTTCTTGCAGAGATCATTGAGGGGCGCGGCTTTAGTGGAGAAATCTTTTACAAACCGCCTGTAGAATCCAGCCAAGCCATGGAATGACCGAACTTGGGCGGCCGATGTTGGCTGCGGCCAATCCCTAATGGCCTTCACCTTGGCATCATCAACTTTGACACCACCTGCAGAGACTACAAAACCAAGAAAAACAACCTCCGAAACACAAAAGGTACACTTTTGCATCTTGGCATATAACTGATTAGCACGTAATTCAATTAAAACCAAACGAAGATGCTCAACATGCGAATCATAATCTCTGGAATAGATCAAGATATCATCAAAATACACAACAACAAATTTACCTATAAACTTTCTAAGCACATGATTCATTAACCTCATGAAAGTACTAGGTGCATTTGTGAGTCCAAAGGGCATGACTAACCACTCATATAAACCAAATTTAGTTTTAAAAGCAGTCTTCCATTCGTCCCCCTCCCTCATGCGAATTTGATGATAGCCCTGTGTTAGATCTATTTTTGTATAAACAGTAGAACCATGCAAATCTTCTAACATGTCATCAAGCCTAGGGATAGGGTGCCTATACTTGATTGTTATCTTATTTACTGCTCTACAATCCATACACATTCTCCATGTACCTTCTTTCTTAGGGACTAGAATAACAGGTACAGCACAAGGACTTAGAGATTCCCTTACCTGACCATGCGCCAATAGCTTCTCAATTTGCGCCTGCAACTCCTTTGTTTCCTCAGGATTTGCCTTGTATGCAGGGCGATTTGGTATAGGCGCGCCAGGGATGAAGTCAATCTGATGTTCAATGCCTCGAAGTGGCGGCAGACCCTGTGGCAACTCGTCTGGAAAGACATCAGCAAATTCCTGCAACAAAGAATTGACTTCTGTAGGGATATCCCGAGGGATATCGTCAGGGTTAGCACAGTTATCCTTACAGACTAAAACAAATACATCATCATTGCTGTCTAACACTTGACCTATCTCTCCTCTCGTTGCAAAACAACTACTCCTAACTTTGTCCTGATCAGGCTTATCAGAGTTCGCCTTAATACCCTTTACAACAATTTCTTTCCCCTTACCCTTCGCTTGGCGCCTTTCAGCTTCCCATTTAGCGAGTGACTCCATCATACGAACAGCTTCTGATCGCACTTCAGCCGGTGGCATGGGTAGGAATGTGTGGATCTTGCCCTCCTGGCAGACCGAGTAAGTGTTGGCGACCCCATCATGTGTTGCCTTCAGGTCAAAGAGCCATGGTCGTCCGAGTAGAATGTGACAAGCCTCCATTGGCAGGACATCACACAAAACCGTGGATTCGAACTTACCGATAGCGTATGGTACGCTTACCTGCTTTGTGACTCTGTAGCCGTCTGAGCTGTCGAGCCATTGAAGCCGATAAGGACGAGGATGATTGATGACAGGGAGGCGCAGCTTATCAACCATATACTCACTAGCAACATTAGTACAACTCCCTCCATCAATAATCAGAACACATAACTTTCCATTTACCTTGGTGCGGGCATGGAAGATGTTTGTCCTTTGGGACGTGTCCGGGACAGCAGCTGTAGTCAGAGTGCGAGTAACCAAGTTCTGAGAAGGATCTTCTTCAAGAAATTCGAACTGCTCCACTGGTTCTGACGAAGTGCTGTCAGTCAACTCCTTTATAGGGTCAACGGTTGGTTCCTCTTCATCGGATTCTGATATGTACTCACCATCTTGGCCCAATAATACCTTCCGGATGTTGGGACAGTCACGCATGTAGTGGCCACGGCCTGAGCATTTGTGGCAAGTAACGTTGCTGATAGACTGCCTGGGAGTTGATGGCGTTTTCTGCAGGGATGAAGAAGGGGTGGCGGCGGCAACAGGGACAATGGCCTTGCGGTCAGACATGCTTGGCCTCCGTGCCGGTGGAGAGTAGGCAGGATTCTTGCGCCAGGCTGGTGGGGCGCTGGTAGGTGTCCGGACTGGTGGAACGGACTTCAGATACTCCTCCATAACCCGAGCTTTGTGCAGCATGTCTGTCAGTGTTGTAGCATTTTGCAGTTCCACAGCTAAAGCAATACCCCTGTTTAAACCACTAAGAAAACGAGCCATAGATGCGGGCTCATCTTCCTGTACATTAGCCCTAATTTTAGCCATCTCCAATTTTCTATAGTACTCATCTACAGACATAGAACCTTGTACAAGAGTATGTAATTTCCTATACAATTCTCTAAAATAGTAGTCCGGTACAAAAGTCCTACGCATAGCAGTAGTCAAATCAAACCAAGAGAGAGGCGGTGCGCGGGCACGCATTGGGCGTGTATTTCTGCGCTGGTCCTGCTGCTGATTCCACCAGATTAGGGCATAGTCCGTGAAATGTACAACTGCGAGCTGGACCTTCTTGTGCTCTGGGATCGCATGAAGCTCAAAGATGCGCTCCATCTTCATCTCCCAGTCTAAGTACTCCTCTGGATTGGTGCCTCCGGCAAAGGGCGGAACGGTAGTTTTGCACTGGCTGAGGCCTGCGAATGGCTGGTCTGCGGCATTGGTGCCTTGACCGGCAACATCGTCGTCTGAGTCTGTGCGCCTCTGTTCCCGTTCAGTCCTGAGGTCGGCAACTTCCTCCGTTAAAGTAGCGAATCGCGCGGAGAGTTGCGCAATCGCAGCCAGAATTTGCTCGTTCCCGAGAGGGTTGGGAGCACTACCACCTGACATTGGTAAAAGAAAGCGAAAATCTGTCTGCTAAGAATAAGGAAAAGTGAGAAAGAACCTTACCCCCTTATTCCCCCAAGTGTCTCCCACCTAATAGCTACACACAAACCCCGTGTATCACTCTAGGGTGGCACCCTGTATAAGATGTGCACTCAAGCCTTTTACCACTCAAACCTCCCAGTATTGATAAATGTATCAGGCAAGCAGCAATTCACACAAAAGCAATGACACTTAAGAAAGAAGCAAAAATTTTCGCAAAAACCACACTTGGTTCTTTTTTTGAAAAATCTTTTCGCAAACGATATTTATGTAATATAGTTCAGATATGAAGTACACAACAGGAAATTTCGGGGTTAAGCCCTCAAATTTCAGAAAAAATGGGTGTGCACGATGACAAAATCCAAACTATAATTAAAGATCTAATGTATAGGTCGCACGAAAAGATAAACAAGGCAATTGAAAGCAGGGCAATTCAAGGTGAATAGAAGCAAAGAAAAATTAGCAGAGTTGAAACAACTTCAGGAAAGCCTAAACTACCCAAAGAAGCGATCACCCACCCAATAGGTAATCAAGAAACCAATCCCCACAAATTATCAATTCTTCTAATAAGCAAAACAGTACCTAATTTGCGAAATTAATACCCCCTAATGGCCGAAAACAGTACCAACTTATAGCAAGATGCGATTTTTAATTATGAAAACCCTAGGGCCAGCAAAACAATTTTTCAAGGTACTAGCCTATTCCCAGGGATAATCTTAGCAGCACAAGGATACGAAATCAAGAATTCACTATATTTTCAAGAATTCAAAAGAAAGTATCCAAAACTTATAGCATGCAATTTTACAAAGCGCAAACAAGTGAGCTGCTTAACATCAATCGCAAAACTCACAATTTTCAGCAAAATCAGCACCAAAAGAAGGGTAGAAAAGTGTCGCAAAAACCCAGCAAAACAAACCCTAGGCGTCGCGAGATGTAGCGACGGAAAATCGGAAAACCCTAAAGAACCCGAACCCTAATTTGAGGTCCGATTTTAATTTCAAAATTGCAGCAAGGGTATCCGAATTTTAAGAAAATTTGCGATTTTTAAAGATGGAAAAACAGTACAAAAATCGCAATTTTAAGCTGGAAGAAAAACAATTTCCCCCCCAAGAAGATGAATTCAATTACAAGAATTTCAAGAACAATCAAGATTTAACAAGGAAAAGAAAACACCTGGAAAAGGATTTGATCGGTTGATCTCCTCCGGTCACGAAACCACTCCTTAGCTCTGATACCAATTGATGTGGACGGTTGTACACATGCGGATAAAGTTGCCAAGGACCTTGTGATTAAGTGACAAGCTCTTAAAAACCTTTAACTTACGTTGAATTGATAAAACAAGGGATAAACTATCCTGACCAGTTTGTTTAAGAATTCGAACCAAGTGCAAGAAAAGAGGTGTGAAACATGCGAACAATTAGGTAGAGCAAGAACCTAAAAGGCTAAGTTTCATGCAATTATGTAAACTACAACATGCAAATACATAAAGCAATAAAAGGAGGTATCTCAAACACTAAGTTTTTGATCTGAAATACTCTAACTTTTATTGAAGTTTCGGCCCCTTTAAATAGAAGAAGGATGGCCGAAAATCAGTAGAAAAAGAAAAGGAAAAGAATTAGAATTGGAAATTAACCAAGAGGTTAATTCCTGTACAATTACCAAACCCTGAAAGAAGTAGGAGAGTGGTAAGAAAAGGAAACTAAAATTCGGTCACCTCTAATGGAGTGATTGCCGAATTTACAAGACCAAAATCAAGAAGGAAAACTAATTAGAAAACAAGTAGGAAAAGAATAAAATCCTACTTCCAAAAAGAATAAGGAAAACCCTTTTTGGAAATTAACTAAAAGACTAAAAAGACTTAATTAAAATTCTGAAAACTAATTCCCTAAAACCGTGTGGGTTTTTCCTTGATTGGCCGTGTGGCTTCTCTTGGATTGGGTGTGCGCTTCATGCTTCAACTTGGGCTGGCCGAAAACTTGTGGGCTGGTCCATGAGTTTTTGGGTCGGCCCAATTTGTAGGGAACTTTATTAATTGTTTCTTTTAAGTCCAAGAACCTTCGGCATCTTTAAGACTTCAAGAAACAGCCTTCTTCTTGATTAATGCTGGATGATTTGCGCCTCTCCTTCCAAGATAGTTAGAAAGTTGCAAATTGCACATTTCCTCCATTTTGCTCCAAGGCGTGAGCTTCTACAATCAGCTGGGCATCTTGATGGCAAGCTTGAACAAGGTTGTTGAGAGCTTCTCGCACCTTCTTCGCTCTGCTTCTGGTCATGGGCCCAGTGATGTCTACAAGTGGATCCCTCTGATATGGGCTTGGATCCTGAAGCATTGTTGGGCCTCGATGTAGAACTCGAACCTCCTCCTCAGCTTCTCCGAAATCACTTGTAGTTTGACTTGTTGCATGTTGTTGACTTTGGATGCCCTCATCAGAGACTCATGATCACTATGAACAACAAATTCCTTAGACATCAAATAATGTGACCACGTTTCAAAAGCACGGACAACAACATAGAGCTCCTTATCATATGTAGGATAATTTAAGGCAGCCCCTTTAAGCTTCTCACTGAAAAAGGTGATAGGCTGCTTCTCCTGCATTAACACTGTGCCAATTCCAACACCTGATGCATCACACATTAGTTCAAACACTTTATCAAAATCAGGTAATGCTAAAACAGGTGCATGAGTGAGATCAAGCTTTAGAACAGTAAAAGCTTTTTCCTGAGCTGGCCCCCACACAAATGGCGTGTTCTTTTTGCAGAGATCATTGAGGGGCGCGGCTTTAGTGGAGAAATCTTTCACAAACCGCCTGTAGAATCCAGCCAATCCATGGAATGACCGAACCTGGGCAGCCGATGTTGGCTGCGGCCAATCCCTAATGGCCTTCACCTTGGTATCATCAACTTTGACACCATCTGCAGAGACTAAAAAACCAAGAAAAACAACCTCCGAAACACAAAAGGTACACTTTTGCATCTTGGCATATAATTGATTAGCACGCAATTTAATTAAAACCAAACGAAGATGTTCAACATGCGATTCATAATCTCTAGAATAGATCAAGATATCATCAAAATACACAACAACAAATTTACCTATAAACTTTCTAAGCACATGATTCATTAACCTCATGAAAGTACTAGGTGCATTTGTGAGTCCAAAGGGCATGACTAACCACTCATATAAACCAAATTTAGTTTTAAAAGCAGTCTTCCATTCGTCCCCCTCCCTCATGCGAATTTGATGATAGCCCTGTGTTAGATCTATTTTGGTATAAACAGTAGAACCATGCAAATCTTCTAACATGTCATCAAGCCTAGGGATAGGGTGCCTATACTTGATTGTTATCTTATTTAGTGCTCTACAATCCATACACATTCTCCATGTACCTTCTTTCTTAGGGACTAGAATAACATGTACAGCACAAGGACTTAGAGATTCCCTTACCTGACCATGCGCCAATAGCTTCTCAATTTGCGCCTGCAACTCCTTTGTTTACTCAGGATTTGCCTTGTATGCAGGGCGATTTGGTAAAGGCGCGCCAGGGATGAAGTCAATCTGATGTTCAATGCCTCGAACTGGCGGCAGACCCTGCAGCAACTCGTCTGGAAATACATCAGCAAATTCCTGCAACAAAGAATTGACTTCTGTAGGGATATCCCGAGGGATATCGTCAGGGTTAGCACAGTTATCTTTACAGACTAAAACAAATACATCATTATTGCTGTCTAACACTTGACCTATCTCTCCTCTCGTTGCAAAACAACTACTCCTAACTTTGTCCTGATCAGGCTTATCAGAGTTCGCCTGACTACCCTTTACAAGTTCTTTCCCCTTACCCTTCGCTTGGCGTCTTTCAGCTTCCTAGATTGCGAGTGACTCCTTCATACGAACAGCTTCTGATCGCACTTCAGCCGGTGGCATGGGTAGGAACGTGTGGATCTTGCCCTCCTGGCAGACCGAGTAAGTGTTGGCGACCCCATCATGTGTTGCCTTCAGGTCAAAGAGCCTGGTCGTGCCGAGTAGAATGTGACAAGCCTCCATTGGCAGAACATCACATAAAACCGTGGATTCGAACTTACCGATAGCGTATGGTACGCTTACCTGCTTTGTGACTCTGTAGCCGTCTGAGCTGTCGAGCCATTGAAGCCGATAAGGACGGGGATGATTGATGACAGGGAGGCGCAACTTATCAACCATATACTCACTAGCAACATTAGTACAACTCCCTCCATCAATAATCAGAACACATAACTTTCCATTTACCTTTGTGCGGGCATGGAAGATGTTTGTCCGTTGGGACGTGTCTGGGACAGCAGCTGTAGTCAGAGTGCGAGTAACCAAGTTCTGAGATGGATCTTCTTCAAGAAACTCGAATTGCTCCACTGGTGCAGATGGAGTGCTGTCAGTCAACTCCTGTGTAGGGTCAACGGTTGGTTCTTCTTCTTCCTCCTCTGAAATGTACTCACCATCTTGGCCCAATAATACCTTTCGGATGTTGGGACAGTCACGCATGTAGTGGCCACGGCCTGAGCATTTGTGGCAAATCACGTTGCTGATGGACTATCTGGGAGTTGATGGTGTCTTGCTTGGCGTTGAAGAAGAAGAGGTGGCGGCAACAGGGACTATGGCCTTGCGTTCAGACATGGTCGGCCTCCTTGCTGGTGGTGAGTAGGTCGGATTCTTGCGCCAGGCTGGTGGGGCGCTGGTAGGTGTCCGGACTGGTGGAACGGACTTCAGATACTCCTCCATAACCCGAGCTTTGTGCAGCATGTCTGTCAGCATTATAGCATTCTGCAATTCCACAGCTAAAGCAATACCCCTGTTTAAACCACTAAGAAAACGAGCCATTGAGGCGGGCTCATCTTCCTGTACATTAGCCCTAATTTTAGCCATCTCTAACTTTCTATAATACTCATCTATTGACATTGAACCTTTTACAAGAGTATGTAACTTTCTATACAATTCTCTAAAATAATAATCAGGTACAAAAGTCCTATGCATAGATGTAGTCAAATCAAACCAAGAGAGAGGCGGTGCGCGGGCACGCATTGGTCGCGTATTCCTGCGCTGGTCCTGCTGTTGATTCCACCAGATTAGGGCATAGTCGGTGAAATGGACCACTGCAAGTTGGACTTTCTTGTGTTCCGGGATCGCATGAAGTTCAAAAATGCGCTCCATCTTCATCTCCCAGTCGAGATAGTCCTCTGGATTCGTGCCTCCGGCAAAGGGCAGAACGGTAGTTTTGCACTGACTGAGGCCTACGAATGGCTGGTCTGCAGCGTTGGTGCCTGGGCCGGTAACATCGTTGTCTGAATCTGTGCGCCTCTGATCCCGTTCAGTCCTGAGTTCGGCGACTTCCTCCGTGAGTGTAGCAAATCACGCGGAGAGTTGCGCAATCACAACCAGGATTTGCTCATTTCCCATAGGGTTAGGAGCACCTCCACCTGACATTGGATAAGAAAGCGAAAACCTGTCTGCTAAGAATAAGGAAAAGTGAGAAATAACCTTACCCCCTTATTCCCCCAAGTGTTTCCCACCTAATAGCTACACACAACCTTGTGTTTCACTCTAGGGTGGCGCCCTGTATAAGATGTGCACTCAAGCCTTTTTCCACTCAAACCTCCCGTATTGATAAATGTATAAGGCACGCAGCAAATCACACAAAAGCAATGACACTTAAGAAAGAAGCAAAAATTTTCGCAAAAAAACCACACTGGTTCTGTTTTGAAAAATCTTTTCGTAAAACGATAGTTGTAATATAGTTCAGATATGAAGTACACAACAGGAAATTTTGGGGTTAAGCCCTCAAATTTCAGAAAAGATGAGTGTGCACGGTGACAAAATCCAAACTATAATTAAAGATCTAATGTTCAGGTCGCACGAAAAGATAAACAAGGCAATTGAAAGCAGGGCAATTCAAAAGTGAATAGAAGCAAAGAACAATAAGCAGAGTTGAAACAACTTTAGGAAAGTCTAAACTACCCAAAGAAGCGATCACCCACCCAATAGGTAATCAAGAAACCAATCCCCACAAATTATCAAGGCTTCTAATATGCAAAACAGTACACTAATTGCGAAATTAACACCCCCTAGTGGCAAAAACAGTACCACTTTTAGCAATATGCGATTTTCAATTACGAAAACCCTAGGGCCAGCAAAAACAATTTTCGATTTACTAGCCTAATCCCAGAGATAATCTTAGCAGCACAAGGATACAAAATCAAGAATTCACTATATTTTCAAGAATTCAAAAGAAAGTATCCAAAACTAGAGCATGCAATTTTTACAATGCGCAAACAAGTGAGCTGCTTAACATCAACCGCAAAACTCACAATTTTTCAACAAAATCAGCACCAAAAAGGGGTAGCAAAGTGTCGCAAAAAGGCCCAGCAATTAACAACTGAAAAAGGCCCGATTTTCGGTTTATGAAATTTCAGCAAGGGTTACGATTTAATGAAAAGAATTTTCGGCCTTTAAAGATGGAAAAACAGTACCAAAATCTGAAAATTCAAAAGCTTGAAGAAAAAAAAAAATTTCCCCCAAGAAGATGAATTCAATTCCAAGAATTTCAAGAATAATCAAGACTAACAAGGAAAAGAAAACACCTGGAAAGGATTTGATCGGTTGATCTCCTCCGGTCACGAAACCACTCCTTAGCTCTGATACCAATTGATGTGGACGGTTGTACACATGCGAATAATGTTGCCAAGGACCTTGTGATTAAGTGACAAGCTCTTACAAAACCTTTAACAAACGTTCGGATTTGATAAAACAAAGGAAAAACTATCCTGACCAACTTGTTTATAAATTCAAACCAAGTGCAAGAAAGAGGTGTGAAACATGCGAATAATTAGGCAGAGCAAGAACCTAATTAGCTAAGTTTCATGCAAATATGTAAATTACGACATGCAAATACATAAAGCAATAAAAGGAGGAACTTCAAACACTAAGTTTATGATCTAAAATACTCTAAATATTATTGAAGAAATCGGCCCCTATTTATAAGTGTAGGGTGACCGAAAAATACAAGAAGTAGAAAAAGAAAAGAACTAGAATTGGAAATTAACCAAGAGGTTAATTTCTTTTACAATTACCAAACCCGGAAAGAAGTAGGAACGGTAAGAAAAGGCAAGTAGAATTCGGTTTTACCTTAAACATGAGGTAGCCGAATTTGTAAACTAAAAATCAAGAAAAGAATAAAATTCCTACTTCCAAAAAGAATAAGGAAAGCCCTTTTTGGAAACTAACTTAAAAAAAATAAAAGAAACAATTTAATTAAGTTACAAGAAATTCCCTAATTAGTAACTAGCCGTTAGGGCTTGCTTGGTGGCTGCCGTGCAGCTTCTTTATGGACTCTTTGGGCTGGCCGAACGTGTGGGCTGGTTCTCCATGCGTTTGGGTCGGCCCAAATTGTAGGGAATTTTCATGAATTGTTTCTTTAAAGCCCGAGAACCTTCCGGCATCTTCAAGACTTCAAGAAACAGCCTTCTTCTTTATTTGGACTTGGTGAATTGCGCCTCCTCTTCAAAGATGTGTAGAAGATTCGCAATTTGCACATTTCCTCTTTTCTCCTCCAAGGCGTGGGCTTCTACAATTAACTGAGCATCCTGATGGCAAGCTTGAACAAGGTTGTTGAGTGGATCTCGAACCTTCTTCGCTCTGCTTCTGGTCATTGGCCCAGTTATGTCTACAAGTGGATCCCTCTGATATGGGCTTGGATCCTGAAGCATTGTCGGGCCTCGATGTAGAACTCGAACCTCCTCCTCAGCTTCTCCGGAATCACTTGTAGTTTGACTTGTTGCGTGTTGACTTTGGATGCCCGCATCAGAAGGGTTATGTTTAGCCCTGCTTCCACTTTTATATTAAGTAATGATCTATGTACATTAAGGTTTGGCAGTTCGAATAATAAAAGAAATATTATTACTACTTTGTTCTGCATGTTCTGAGTTTTGGTGCGAACCAAGCAGGCATTCGGTGAAGCCAACCCCTTGTATGCGGGGTGGTGAATCTGAAGTGTCACACTACTGATTCATGAAACCCCATCTTCAGCAGAAGGCTATTTAGAAAGCCCCATGAGACCCCGTTAAAGGGCTTCATCATGTCCAGCTTGACCATCAAATTGTTCCCCTATACCTTCTTGTCAAGGAATCGGAGCATTTCCTGCATCAGCAATACATTATCCGCTAACTCCCTCCCAGCCACAAAAGCAGATTGTTCCACTGAAACTAGCCTAGGCATCAGGGGTTTGAGATTTTCCATTAGCAGCTTAGAGAAGACCTTATTTAGGAAATTACACAAGCTGATTGGCCTGAAATCAGCGAAAGATACAGGGACTAGCTTCTTTGGCAGGAGAGCCTCCTGAACACTGGCAACTGCCCAAGGGACCGGAATTTCCAGTATAAATTCCTGAGCAACATGGTGCAAATATGATGATATTATCTCCCTGCAGGATTTATAGAAGGACCCTGAATATCCATCACTCCCCAGGGCACTGGATGAGTCCATACCCAATACCACTATTCTTAACTCTTCCATAGACACCAATTGGAGAAGGCCCGCACTGTCTTTCTCCGTTAAGATTGCCTCCACTCGTTGAAGAAACCAAGCCATGGCCTTCCATCCAGATCCTCACTCTCAGCAGATAACAGAGTGAGGAAGAATTTACCGCTTCTCTCCCAATGTCGTCTGAGTCTTCCACCCATTCCCCAGCTTCATTCTTAATCTTGAAAATCCCCTGTTTGGATTTCTTAGAGGCAACTGTCTTGTGGAAAAAGACAGTGTTTGAGTTCCCCTCTTGTAGCCACCTTATCCGAGATTTTTGCTTCCAGTAGATTTCCTCCTCCTTTTGACGTTGGATGAGATCTAGCTTGGCCTCCTTTAGTTGATTCTCACTTGCAGGGTCCAAAGCTGACTGGAAAACCGACTCCAAGTGAGCGACCCTATTTTTAGCATCCCTAGCATTCCGGTGCACATCTCCAAAGGTCTCTTTATTCCACTCCTTCAGGGCCAGCTTGAGCCATCTCAACTTGAGAGAGAATCTTAACATACCATAGGCCTCTAGAGGTGCCTCCCAGTTGCACCTGACTAAATCCATAAAATTTGCTAACCCAATCCACATGTCCTGCAATTGAAAAGGCCTTGGGGCTGTAGGAAACCCAGTTTTGACACTCAAAAATAGGGGTGCATGATCCGAAGTTGTTCAGTTCAGAACCTACACTGAGCTACCTTGGAAGCTTTGAAGCCAGTGTCCCTTTGATAAAGCCCAATCCAAACTTTTCCAGACTCTACCATTTCTTCTGACCCTTGTCCTGGTATATTGTCCTCCCACTGTTGGGATGTTCTGCAAGTTGCCTGCCTGTATAAATTCCTTGAATTCTGTCATGGTAATAGGGTTTGGGGTGCCTCTCCCAAAACTAGCATAGGCTATATTATCACTAGCATAGATATCTTATGTAATTGAACTAGTTGCCGGACCCTATTCGGAGAGGGCCGGTTTCTAACCCCATGATGAGGGCATCCAGAGTCACGCAACAAGTCAAGATGCAAGTGGTTCCGGAGAAGCTGAGGAGGAGGTTCGAGTTCTACATCGAGGCCCGACAATGCTTCAGGATCCAAGCCCATATCAGAGAGATCCACTTGTAGACATCACTGGGCCCATGACCAGGAGCAGAGCGAAGAAGGTTCGAGATACACTCAACAACCTTGTTCAAACTTGCCATCAGGATGCTCAGCTGATTATAGAAGCCCACGCCTTGGAGCAAATTGAAGGAAATGTGCAACTTGCAACTCTTCTAACCATCTTTGAAGAAGAGGCGCAAATCACCAAGTCCTAAGGAAGAAGAAGGCTGTTTCTTGAGGTCTTGAAGATGCCGGAAGGTTCTTGGGCTTTAAAGAAACAATTCATGAAGTTCCCTACAATTTAGGCCGACCCAAACTCATGGAGGACCAGCCCACAAGTTTCGGCCAGCCCAAGAAAGCAAGAAGAAGCCGCACGGCAGCCCACAAAGCAAGCCAACGGCTAGTTACTTAATTAGGGAATTTCTTTAATTAATTAAGTTGTTTCTTTTCTTTTAAGTTAGTTTCCAAAAATAGTTCCTTCTTGATCTCTTTTTGGGAGTAGGATTTTTATTCTTTCCTACTTGTTTTCGAATTAAGTTTCCTTCTTGTTTTGGAAGTTGTAAATTCGGCAATCACCCAATGATGAGGTGACTGAATTCTTCTTTCCTTTTCTTACCATTCCTACTTCTTTCCGGGTTTGGTAATTGTAAAAGAAATTAACCTCTTGGTTAATTTCCAATTCTACTTCTTTTCTTTTTCTACTTCTTGTATTTTTTCGGCAACCCTACACCTATAAATAGGGGCCGAATTCTTCAATAAAAATTAACGTATTCAGATCATAAAACTTAGTGTTTGAGTACCCTCCTTTTATTTCTATATGTATTTGCATGTTGTAGTTTACATAATTGCATGAAACTTAGCTAATTAGGTTCTTGCTCTACCTAATTATTCGCATGTTTCAAATCTCTTGCTTGCACTTGGTTCGGCTATAAACAAACTTAGCTTAGGTTAGCTTCTTTTTGTTCTCTTAGTTCGAACGTAAGTTAGAGACTTCTAAGAGCTCGCCGCTTAATCACAAGGTCATTGGCAACATTATCCGCATGTGTACAACCGTCCACATCAATTGGTATCAGAGCTAAGGAGTGGTTTCGTGGCTGGAGGAGGTCAAAGACCAAATCTTTTATCCAGGTGTTTTCTTTTCCTTTGTTCTTGAAATTTTTGGATTAGAATTCATCTTCTTGGGGAAATTTTTTTTCTTTCAAGCTTTAAAATTGCGATTTTGGTACTGTTTTCCAATCTCTAAAAATCGCAAATTTTTCATAAAATTTGGATACCCTTGCTCTAAATTCAAACATTAAAATCGGACCTTAATTTTCAAACTAGGGTTTTGGTTTTAGTGACACTAGGGTTTCGAATTTTCCGTCGCTAATTCACGCGACACTAGGGTTTAATTGCTAAGCCTTTTGCGAAATTATTCTACCCCTTTTGGTGCTGTGCTTGCTGAAAATTGTGAGTTTTGCGGTTGATGTCAAGCAGCTCACTTATTTGCGCATTGTAAAATTGCATGCTCTAGTTTTGGATACCTACTTTTGAATTCTTGAAAATATCGTGAATTCCTGCTTATTGTATCCTTGTGCTGCTGAGATTATCCCTGGGATTAGGCTAGTAAATCAAAAAATTGCTTTTGCTGGCCCTAGGGTTTTCGTTTCATTAAAATCGCATCTAGTAAAATTCGGCCACTTGGGGGTTTGATTTAAAATCGCAATTAGGGTACTGTTTTGCATATTAGAAGAATTGATAATTTGTGGGGATTGGTTTCTTGATTACCTATTGGGTGGGTGATCTCTTCTTTGGGTAGTTTTAGGACTTTCCTGAAGTTGTTTCAACTCTGCTTATTTTTCTTTGCTTCTATTCAATTTTGAATTGCCCTGCTTTCAATTGCCTAGTTATCTTTTCGTGCTACCTGGACATTTCCTCTTAAATTATAGTTTGGATTTTGTCATCTTGCACACTCATCTTTTCTGAAATTTGAGGGCTTAACCCCGAAATTTCCTGTTGTGTACTTCATATCTGAACTATATTACAATTATCGTTTTACGAAAGGATTTTTCAAAATTAGAACCAAGTGTCTAATTTTTGCGAAAATTTGCTTCTTTTCTTTGTCATTGCTTTTGTGTGAATTGCTGCTTGCCTAATACATTTATCAATACCGGGAGGTAGAGTGGTAAAAGGCTTGAGTGCATATATTATACAGGGCGCCACCCTAGAGCGAAACACGGGGTTGTGTGTAGCTGTTAGGTGGGAAACACTTGGGGGAATAAGGGGGTAAGATTATTTCTCACTTTTCCTTATTCTTAGCAGACAGGTTTTCGCTTTCTTTATCCAATGTCAGGTGGAGGTGCTCCTAACCTTTGGGGAACGATCAAATCCTGGCTGCAGTTGCGCAACTCTCCGCGCGATTTGCTACACTCACGGAGGAAGTCGCCGAACTCAGGACTGAACGGGAACAGAGGCGCACAGACTCAGACGACGATGTGGCCGCACCTGGCACCAACGCCGCAGACCAGCCTTTCGCAGGCCTCAGTCAGTGCAAGACAACCGTTCCGCCCTTTGCCGGAGGCACGAATCCAGAGGACTATCTCGACGGGGAGATGAAGATGGAGTGCATTTTTGAACTTCATGCGATCCCGGAACACAAGAAAGTCCAACTTGCAGTGGTCCATTTCACAGACTATGACCTAATCTGGTGGAATCAACAAATGGATCAACGCAAAAACACGCGTCCCATGCGGGCCCGTGCTCCGCCTCTCTCGTGGTTTGATTTGACTACATCTATGCGTAGGACTTTTGTACCGGATTACTATTTTAGAGAATTGTATAGAAAGTTACATACTCTTGTACAGGGTTCTATGTCTGTAGATGAATATTTTAGAAAATTAGAGATGGCAAAAATTAGGGCTAATGTACAGGAAAATGAGCCCGCATCAATGGCTCGTTTTCTTAATGGTTTAAACAGGGGTATTGCTTTAGCTGTTGAATTGCAGAATGCCACAACTCTGACAGACATGCTGCACAAGGCTCGGGTCATGGAGGAGTACCTGAAGTCCGTTCCACCAATCCGGACACCTACCAGCGCCTCACCAGCCTGGCGCAAGAATCTGGCCTACTCTCCACCAGCAAGGAGGCCGATCATGTCTGAGAGAAAAGCCATAGTCCCTGTTGCCGCCACCCCTTCTTCATCACAGCAGAAAACGCTATCAACTCCCAGACAGTCCATCAGTAACGTAACTTGCCACAAGTGCTCAGGCCGCGGGCATTACATGCGTGATAGTCCCAACATCCGAAAGGTATTATTGGGCCAAGATGGTGAGTACATTTCAGAGGACGATGAAGCAGAACCAGCCGTTAACCCCTAACAGGAGTTAACTGACAGCACTCCGTCTGCACCAGTGGAGCAATTCGAGTTCCTCGAGGAAGATCCCTCTCAGAATTTGGTTACTCGCACTCTGACTACAGCTGCTGTCCCAGACACCACTCAGCGGACAAACATCTTCCACGCCAGAACTAAGGTAAATGGGAAGTTGTGTGTTCTGATAATTGATGGAGGGAGCTACACAAACGTTGCTAGTGAATACATGGTTGACAAGCTAAAGCTTCTTGTCATCAATCATCCACGTCCTTATCGGCTACAATGGCTCGACAGCTCAGACGGCTACAGAGTCACTAAGCAGGTAAGCGTACCATATGCTATCGGTAAGTTCGAATCCACTGTTTTATGTGATGTTCTACCAATAGAGGCTTGTCACATTCTACTCGGACGACCATGGCTCTTTGACCTGAAGGCAATACATGATGGGGTCGCCAACACTTACTCGGTCTGCCAGGAGGGCAAGATCCACACGTTCCTACCAATGCCGCCGACTGAAGTGCGATCCGAAGCAGTTCGCATGAAGGAGTCCATCGCAAACTGGGAAGCTGAAAGGCGCCAAGCGAAGGGTAAGGGGAAAGAACTTATAAAGGGTAGTAAGGCGAACTCTGATAAGCCTGATCAAGACAAAGTTAGAAATAGTTGTTTTGCAACAAGAGGAGAGATAGGTCAAGTGTTAGACAACAATGATGATGTATTTGTTTTAGTATGTAAAGATAATTGTGCTAACCCTGACGATATCCCTCGGGATATCCCTATAGAAGTCAATTCTTTGTTGCAGCAGAATTCGCTAATGTTTTTCCAGAAGAGTTGTCGCGGGTCTGCCGCCACTTTCGTTGATTCTATATTGAAATCCCAACACCTCAATTGAACATCAATTGACATGGCGCGCCTATACCAATCGATGCTTCAAAGCAAATCCGGAGGAAACGAATGAGCTGCAGACGCAAATCGACAAGCTATTGGCGCATGGTCAGGTAAGGGAATCTCTAAGTCCTTGTACTGTACCTGTTATTCTAGTCCCTAAGAAAGATGGTACATGGAGAATGTGTATGGATTGTACAGCTGTAAATAAGATAACAATCAAGTATAGGCATCCTATCCCTAGGCTTGATGACATGTTAGAAGATTTGCATGGTTCTACTATTTACACGAAAATAGATCTGACACAGGGCTATCATCAAATTCGCATGAGGGAGGGGGATGAATGGAAAACTGCTTTAAATATAAATTTGGTTTGTATGAGTGGTTAGTTATGCCCTTTGGTCTCACAAATGCACCTAGTACTTTCATGAGGTTAATGAATCATGTGCTTAGAAAGTTTATAGGTAAATTTGTTGTTGTGTATTTTGATGATATTCTTATCTATTCTAGAGATTATAAATCGCATGTTGAACATCTTCGTTTGGCTTTAATTGAATTACGTGCTAATCAATTATATGCCAAGATGCAAAAATGTACTTTTTGTGTTTCGGAGGTTGTTTTTCTCGATTTTGTAGTCTCTGCAGAAGGTGTCAAAGTTGATGATGCCAAGGTGAAGGCCATTAGGGATTGGCCGCAGCCAACTTCAGCTGCACAGGTTCGGTCATTCCATGGATTGGCTGGATTCTACAGACGGTTTGTGAAGGATTTTTCCACTAAAGCCGCGCCTCTTAATGAATTGTGTAAAAAGAATGTTCCATTTGTGTGGGGGCAGGCTCAGGAAAACGCCTTTACTGTACTTAAGCATGATCTCACTCATGCACTTGTTTTAGCATTACCTGATTTTGATAAAGTGTTTGAACTAATGTGTGATGTATCAGGTGTTGGAATTGGCGCAGTTTTAATGCAGGAAAGGAAGCCTATCGCCTTTTTCAGTGAGAAGCTTAAAGGAGCTGCTTTGAATTATCCAACTTATGATAAGGAGCTCTATGCTGTTGTCCGTGTCCTTTGAGACTTGGTTTATTTGATGTCTAAAGAATTTGTTGTTCATAGTGATCATGAGTCTCTTAAGCATTTAAAAGGACAAAATAAGTTAAATAGACGTCATGCTAAGTGGGTTAACTTTATTGAATCTTTTCCTTATATTATTAAGTATAAGAAAGGTAAGGATAATTTAGTTGCTGACGCTCTATCTCGCAGGTATGAAATTCTGACAATTTTAGATCATACTTTGTTAGGATTCGCATATCTCAAGGGTTTGTATGCTTCTGATGTTGATTTTGCTGATTTGTATAAAGCATGTGAATCTGGTGCATTCCAAAAGTACTATAGACAGGATGGTTTTCTGTTTAGGGAAAATAGGTTATGCATCCCTCGTAGTTCCACTAGGGAATTACTGGTTCGTGAAGCTTATAGTGGGGGTCTTATGGGTCATTTTGGTGTGCATAAAACACTTGAACTGTTGCATGAACACTTTTATTGGCCACATATGCGAAAAGATGTACAGAATGTTTACACACGTTGCATTAATTGTTTGCAAGCTAAGTCTACTTCTAAACCCCATGGACTTTACACGCCTTTACCTGTACCTTCTGTACCTTGGACTGACATTTCTATGGATTTTATTCTAGGGCTCCGAGGACGCAGAAAGGTAATGTGATGTGGACGGTTGTACACATGCGGATAATGTTGCCAAGGACCTTGTGATTAAGCGGCGAGCTCGTATAATACTTCTAACTTACTTTCGAAAAACAGAGAAATAAAGCTAACCTAAGTTAATTTTATTTTAGATTCGAACCAAGTGTGAGAAAGGAGTTTTGAACATGCGAGTAATTAGGTGGAGCAAGTAACCTAATTAGCTAAGTTCATGCAATTATGTAAACTACGACATGCAAATACATAAAGCAATAAAAGGAGGGTACTCAAACACTAAGTTTTATGATATGAATACTCTGAATATCATTGAGGATTTCGGCCCCTATTTATAGGCTTTAAGGGCATTGGAAATTAACCAAGAGGTTAATTTCTTTTACAATTACCAAACCCAGAAAGAAGTAGGAATGGTAAGAAAAGGAAAAGGCAATTCAGTTTTACCCTTAACAAGTGGCAGCCGAATTTGTAAACTAAAAGTAAGGAAAGAATAAAATTCCTACTTCCAAAACGAATAAGGGAACCTTTTTTGGAAACTAACTTAAAAGAATAAAAGAAACAACTTAATTAATTAAAGAAATTCCCTAATTAAGTAACTAGCCGTTGGCTTGCTTTGTGGGCTGCCGTGCGGCTTCTTCTTGCTTTCTTGGGGTGGCCGAAACTGCTAGGCTGGTCCTCCATGAGTTTGGGTCGGCCCAAATTGTAGGGAACTTCATGAATTGTTTCTTTAAAGTCCAAGAACCTTCCGGCATCTTCAAGATTTCAAGAAACAGCCTTCTTCTTTAATGTGAAGTGCTGAATTGCGCCTCTTCTTCAAGGATTGTTAGAAGAGTTGCAATTTGAACATTTCCTCCATTTTGCTCCAAGGCGTGTGCTTCTACAATTAACTGAGCATCCTGATGGTTAGCTTGAACAAGGCTGTTGAGTGTATCTCGAACCTTCTTCGCTCTGCTCCTGGTCATGGGCCCAGTGATATCTACAAGTGGATCCCTCTGATATGGGCTTGGATCCTGAAGCATTGTCGGGCCTCGATGTCGAACTCGAACCTCCTCCTCAGCTTCTCCGGAACCACTTGCATCTTGACTTGTTGCGTGATTCTGGATGCCCTCATCATAATGATTCTCTATTTATCGTTGTTGATCGGTTTTCTAAAATGGCGCATTTCATTCCTTGCAGGAAATCAAATGATGCCAGACATGTAGCTGAGTTGTTCTTTCAGGAATAGTTCGGTTGCATGGGATACCGCGCACAATTGTGTCCGATCGCGACGTCAAATTTCTGAGTTATTTTTGGAAGACTTTGTGGTCCCGCCTCGGCACAAAACTGTTGTTTTCGACTACAAGTCATCCACAGACGGATGGTCAGACGGAAGTCACCAACCGAACCGTTGGCAACCTACTCAGGGCGTTAATTCAGAAGAATCTCAAGTGTTGGGAAGAAATCTTGCCGGTTGCAGAGTTTGCATACAACCGAACCAAGCACTCCTCAACAGGGTTCTGTCTATTTGAAGTTGCCTACGGCTTTACTCCTTTGACGGTGATGGATCTCATCCCTTTGCCGCTAAAGGAACAAGTTAATCCGACGGTGCAAAGAAAGCTGAAGCTGTGCAACGCATACATGCTAAAGTTCGAGCTAATCTGGAGAAGACGTATACCAAAGCCGCCGCCAATGCAAACCAATGGCGCAAGGCTGTGGACTTCGAACCAGGCGACTGGGTTTGGGTTCACATGAGGAAGGAACGATTCCCTGCTGCAAGAAGGACCAAACTCCATCCAAGGGGCGATGGACCTTTTCAGATCGTTTCCAAGATTGGGCCTAACGCCTACAAACTCGATTTACCAGGTGAGTATGGTGTTAGTTCTTCCTTTAATGTTGCTGACTTGTCTCCTTTTGTTCATGAACAGGTTGCTGATTTGAGGACAAATCCTTTTCAACCGGGAGGGGATGATGAGGGCATCCAGAGTCACGCAACAAGTCAAGATGCAAGTGGTTCCGGAGAAGCTGAGGAGGAGGTTCGAGTTCTACATCGAGGCCCGACAATGCTTCAGGATCCAAGCCCATATCAGAGGGATCCACTTGTAGACATCATTGGGCCCATGACCAGGAGCAGAGCGAAGAAGGTTCGAGATACACTCAACAACCTTGTTCAAACTTGCCATCAGGATGCTTAGCTGATTGTAGAAGCCCACGCCTTGGAGCAAATTGAAGGAAATGTGCAACTTGCAACTCTTCTAACCATCTTTGAAGAAGAGGTGCAAATCACCAAGTCCTAAGGAAGAAGAAGGCTGTTTCTTGAGGTCTTGAAGATGCCGGAAGGTTCTTGGGCTTTAAAGAAACAATTCATGAAGTTCCCTACAATTTGGGCCGACCCAAACTCATGGAGGACCAGCCCACAAGTTTCGGCCAGCCCAAGAAAGCAAGAAGAAGCCGCACGGCAGCCCACAAAGCAAGCCAACGGCTAGTTACTTAATTAGGGAATTTCTTTAATTAATTAAGTTGTTTCTTTTCTTTTAAGTTAGTTTCCAAAAAGAGTTCCTTCTTGATCTCTTTTTGGGAGTAGGATTTTTATTCTTTCCTACTTGTTTTCGAATTAAGTTTCCTTCTTGTTTTGGTAGTTGTAAATTCGGCAATCACCCAATGATGAGGTGACCGAATTCTTCTTTCCTTTTCTTACCATTCCTACTTCTTTCCAGGTTTGGTAATTGTAAAAGAAATTAACCTCTTGGTTAATTTCCAATTCTACTTCTTTTCTTTTTCTACTTCTTGTATTTTTTCGGCAACCCTACACCTATAAATAGGGGCCGAATTCTTCAATAAAAATTAAAGTATTCAGATCATAAAACTTAGTGTTTGAGTACCCTCATTTTATTGCTTTATGTATTTGCATGTTGTAGTTTACATAATTGCATGAAACTTAGCTAATTAGGTTCTTGCTCTACCTAATTATTCGCATGTTTCAAATCTCTTGCTTGCACTTGGTTCGGCTATAAACAAACTTAGCTTAGGTTAGCTTCTTTTTGTTCTCTTAGTTCGAACGTAAGTTAGAGACTTCTAAGAGCTCACCGCTTAATCACAAGGTCCTTGGCAACATTATCTGCATGTGTACAACCGTCCACATCACCCCACGAACATTCCAGACTAAAATATTGTAATTCATTAAGACCGAGGAGGGGGCACGAGCGACTGACCTGGTAGTGATGGTCTTAGGTTGAGCGACTTATGGCCTGGGCTTTCTCAATTTAGGTAACTTCAGCTGATCCTAAAGTTGAGGGAGAATTGGTTGGAGTCTTCCTTAGGCTTCTTTCAAATTTTCCTTCAAAATCTCCGGGGGGGAAGAGGTAGATTGGGACCATCCCCATCAGAGTAGGTACCCAAAGGATCCGCAATTGCCCTGTGTACAGAAGACTATTCAAGCTTTCCTAAATCCACTAGGTCAGGGAGGGCGCTGACTAGCTGATCCTCTACTGAGACAGGAGAGGGGTCTTCATAAGCAACCTCTGTATCACAATCCATGTCAGGGGGAATTCAGGGGAAAGACTTATGAATCAATTTTTTAAGGTATATTGGAGTAACCGAGGTATTTGATGGGATGAATTTTTGCGGTATCACAGTGGGGATGTCCCAGGTAGCAAGGATGAAAGGTGAGTGAGCAGTGGGCTCATCACTGGGAGGGATTTGGGCAAAAGCCTGCGAAGGTGGAGGATCGCAGGGAGGCAGGATGGGCGAAGGTGAATGAGTAGTGGGCTCATCGCAGGCTAGGATTGGGGCTGGAGCTACGACGAGGGAGAGTCGCAGGGTGATGAGGCTATCGTAGGGTTGGCAGCTTGCGATCGGGGCACATCGCAGGGGTCTGGGGAGTGTGATGAGGCCAGGATCAGCACAGTGGGCGCATTTTAGGGGGCTAGGATTGACTCTAAAGTAGGTGAGGGATGGAGATTCTGTGAGCTGGGTGCAGAAAGTGGGGGAATTGTAGGATTTGTGGGCGTTGGGGCTGGGAGTATGGCTAGTTCAGTGGGTGCATTAGCTGCCAGAATGCTCAGGTATGAGGTAGTACAGGCCAAACTTCAGGGGATTCCAAGGCATTGGCAGTGCTAATGGTCAGCTTTTCGTAAGAATTAAGGCCTGAAGACCCCGACTGTGGCTCTCCCCATCGTGGAACCTTAAAGGTTACCGGATTGCTCAAAGGAGGCTCGGGAAGATTAAGACGGTGCTGCGATTTATGGCTTTGCTTTGGGGATTTTATTTCTGGATTTGCGATGTAGCACTCCGACTCATGATGGCCAACTTTGTTGTAGGCTCTGTAATACTTTGGAATAAACTCATATTCAATTGGGATCCACTTCTAGTGAGTTTTGGATCCAATCGGATCCTTCCAGGCAATTCTTTAAGCAAGTCCACTTCGGCACAAATCCGAATGATGATGGGTGTAAAAGGGACTTGCTGGCTTCATATGTTTTCAGGAACTTTCCTACATGGTTCCCAATAGCAATCAGCGATTCCTCATTATAATAGATTGAAGGGACATGCTGCAACCCGAACCACACCGGAGCAATGGAGGGCTCGGAGGTTACATAAAAAAGAGGTGTCCACTTCAAAACTCTCATTGGGAAATTGTCAAAATTCCATAGGGCCTTCATCCAACATCTCTGGTAATCCACATCAAGGGTGAATCGAATCAAGTCATGACGGTGATCCATCAAACCAAGCTCGTATTTGTCCTTGAATCCAGCTTTCTTAAAGGCTTTTTTGAGGTCCTCCATCTGTGACCCTTTGAAAATTTTCCAACAAGAGCCGGTCGAAAGGGTTCAGCAAGCTTTTCGATATCTTATTCTAAGTAGAGGAGAGGTGGTTCGCCTAGATACTCAGTTACGAGGGTGAGGTTTTGGTGCTGAGAACAGAGCAGCGAAGGGCCGTGAGGCACCTCTGGGAGGCAGCGCCACCATGGCAGCGGCGTCCCTAAGAGTCGTGCAGCGAGGGATTAGCAATCGTAGTAGGGGAGCTCCTGAAATCGCGGACCAGAATTCCTCTTCAGTTTTTTTATTCCAAATTAATAGAACGTACAAACTTTGACTAAAGCCATGAATCCATGACTTTCAATCACTAAATAGTCGCCCATTACAACTTAAAAAATTTGTGCTGATCTAAGCCAAATATGTTCAATTAATTGATCGCACAATAACCAATGACACAACCAATTCCAAGCACAATTTCACACAATCTGATCACCACACACAAATCAAGAGGTAAAGAACCATAATTTAATCAATACTAACCTTAATCATTTTTTAAGGAAAATAATTATATTAAGGTCCCTGGAAATAGTCCAATAACAATTGTGATACAAATTCAGGAGCAGTGTTCGAGTCACAATAATGCTTAGGACAAGTAGCCCCAAACTTCACTAGGTTGTGCGCAACCGTATCTTTGCCCACTCTACCCAAAATCCCCACACAACTCATTTCCTTAAGACCCCCGCCACTTGACCTACCAGATCCATTCCCCCTTGGTGAACCACTTCCTCCCCTTGAATTGCTAGAACTATCAAGGCCACATCCCCAATAAGGGAGCATGAAACCCAGCCCTTTTGACGGATTAGGTCCACAGCTGTCTTAACCGCCATTGCCTCTGCCTCTTCTAGCGAGGACAATACTCAGTGGCGGAAGATTGGTCCCTACAAAAAAATTTTACTAGTTTAATTAGGAGGTTTCTCCAATTGGCCCGTTCAATTTAGTGAGTCTAGCCACTAACAATACTAACCTTAATTTAATCAAATTGGTACGCACGGAACAGAGTAAAATCAGTGGTATTGCGCAGAATACTGATCGAACGAACTTAATTCACACGCCGCAAGGCGTTTCTTGATCTTTTACTTTTCTTCAGGTTGGCTGCAAGAACAAAGCAACCTAAATTCTCTCTACACAAGCTGATTCAACACCAAACACTGCACTGTCCCCCATAAATAGAACTTTGGCTTCAAAATATAAACAAATAATTAAAACACCTATATTGCAGAAGAAGATCAATAAAAAAAAAACCCCAAACAAACTACTTTTCGCGGCAGAATCAAGAATCAACAACTGAAACTTTATTCTCACAATAAGCTGTTGATGCGAACCCTGATTTCCAACGCCTTTGGAAACCAAGAACTCTATGCGGAATGTGCCAAGGAAAGTCTGAATGCAAGACACTGCTCGTAAACCCTAGAGTCCTTACCCTTGGATTCGGCAAACTACTAACTTACAAAAAGTAAATTAAGCACGCAATTCGAACCAAGTGGAGTAAACTAGAATTCAAAACAAAGCTTTGATTAATAGACAGAGCAATTATCTATTAGCCTATAGTTTCTTGACTTTTAGCAATTAACAATCATGCAAATTACATAAGCCCAAAATAAGGTGAGTGATTAAAGAAGTATAAATTCTAACTTAATCAATAATCCACTGTTTTAAAATTGAATTCGGCAGCCCTATTTATAGAGTAGGGTGCCGAATTTAAATCCTAAAATAACTAAGAAAAGAAGTGAAATTGGAAACCAATCAAGAGATTGATTTCATACAAGAACCTCCTAAAGGAACTAGGACTGGTTAAAGAAAGGAATTTCGGCTGCAAGTAGTTGGTGCTGGCCGAAAAATACAATTAAAAATAAGGAAATAAAGAAGTAAAAATAAATCACAAAAAGGTTTCAAGAAGGTAAACCTTTTTGGAAACTACCTACAAATCAGCCTAAGTTGTAACAACTTGTAACAACCCTAACTAACTTGTAACAAACTTTGAGTAGAATTAGGAAACATGCACAAATCCTAATCCTTCCCTAACCTAAGCTTCCAAGTGGCGTGTGAGCTGCTCCTTGTGGGCTTGGTCTGGACGAAAAATTGTGAAGTGGATTTCAAGGTGGTTTCGGCCCATTTGAGGTGGCGCATGGTGGAGATGATGTAGGGAGGTTCTGGAATCTCCCGGAATCATTTTGGAACGTCAAAAATCAAGAACTTCAAGATTCTTCAAGATTTTCAAAATTCTTCAAGATTCAGTAAGCCGCAAAATTCAAGATTTTCAAGAAAATCAAGAACTTCAAGAAATGCCCTTTCCTTCAGCTGGATTGATTGATTAGTAGGCGCCATTTCCATTGTGATGGAGAGTAAAGTGACGCTTTTATCCTTCCTTCAATTCTCTTCAAGAGCGTTTGTGTCCGTAACGAGTTGGGCTTCTGTAGCACTCCTTTGAACAAGGTTTTCAAGATCTTCTCTGAGCTTCCTTGTCCTTCTTCGGGTCATAGGCCCAACTATGTCAACGAACGGATCTCTTTGATATGGGCTCGGGTCCTGGAGCATTGGCGGGCCTCTATGGAGCACACGAACCTCTGCTGCACTTTCCGAGTCCTCATTGCTTGATCTGGGATCCTCTGTGTACTGACTTGGCGTAGGGCTGGGGATGCCCTCATCAGCTGTCTTTAGGTCAATCCATTGGGCTTCACAACAGCCAACTGACTATATCCGTCTTCAAGAGGGTCAAGGCATACTCAAATTAGGGTGAGGTGAGGGATTTTTTATCGACAAAAAGGCAAGGAAAAAAATGGTTAAAACATGGACATGAAAATACTTTTTATTTTTTCAAAAAATGAATGGGAGAGTGAAAATATAGAACGAATGATGTGGCATCACATGTTATTTACACTTAGCAGTTAAAATTTAGATGTTTAATAAAATTTTGTCATATGGATGTCATGTCAATTACTCTACAATTTCCCTCTAAATTTTTATTAAGTGTATCATCACTCTTTTGTTTCACGAGCGAGTAGACGTATGTCCGACGATCTGACGTTGTGACATTTGCTAATTCAACCACTAAACTCGATATGACTATTATACAAATGATATTTATTATTTTAATATAACTATAGTACATATGCAGATAAATTGTATATATCATATGTTAAACTCAGTGATCAATACATCATATGCTATACATGATACATGACACATCAGGGTCTAAACTCGATACACGAGTCATCAGATTATCAAATGTGTCGGATATAAATTTTTACATTTTCTTCCTGTAGTGTTAATGGATGAGATTGAGAAAGCGCATATAAAGATTATGAGGGTAATATTTCTTTAGGAATTTCCTTGTGATGGATGGGAACTCGGACACAGCTAGTGCATGTGAATTATTTTTTGGACTTTACTTATTGCACAATACAAATTTGCAAAATTAAGTTGCATGTATATATAAGGTGAAATAATTTATTCTAATTAATATAAAATGGTTGGATCCGTATTCTATGATATTGCTAGGCGATTTATGCCAAAATAAAACGGAACAACTCTCATTTCTAGGGGTGGACAATATTTGGTGTTATTTGAAACCAAACTTATTTCAAAGTTACCGAATTTGAATAAACCAATTCAATTAAATATTTCAAATTTTGTTTGAATATTAATGAATTTGAATTCAAATTTTGAATTCAGTTTTTAAATTGTGTCGCTAAACCCAAATATCCCCTTTGAAAATGTAAATGGTGTTGGGTAGAATAATTAAACTAAGTTTCCTATTTGTATTTATTTCCTATTTGATTTAAGCTTGCTATTTGTCTGTTTCCTAGTTGGTTTAGTATTTGTTTTGGGAAATCCAACTGTTTTAGGAAATACTTCTGAATCAAATTAATGGTAAGATTAAGATATAGATTAGCCTATAAATACATGCATTGGATTGCTATTGTAATCACAAAGAAAATTATAAAGAAATTGAAGAGCCTTGCGGCATCCATAGAAAGCCTTGCATCTTTGTATTGCAATTGACTGTAAATCCAATTAAGTTTGGTTCAGAATTGTATTTACCTCATTAATTAATTAATCAAAGTCCGTATAGTGACCTTGATCCGTGTGCAGAATTTTAGATCAATTTAAATTGCTCTATTTTCGATTCTTCATAGTCGAAGCCAGTAACTCTGTTTGGTCGTTTTATTCAGGCTTCGAGTCCTGTTTTGGTGATAGTCTTCGATTGCAGCTTGGGCGATTATCTTTGGGTTTAATTTGATTTGGGTCCTACATATATATGGTATTAGAGCCATTGGTTCGTGATTGGTAATTATCGGTGATAATAAATATATTACGTCACTACAAGAAAACTGACCTATTGCGACATATTTACATGCGGCATTACATGTAGGTGTCGTGAATATACAACACTTACGCATTTGTGTCTTATATTTGTGACATCTTTGCGTCATTTAGTTATTGCATCGCAATTTTGTGACATAGATTCGACATCCTTTTTTTTGTCTCAAAATTGTGACAATTTATTTGCTACACTTGAATTAAATGTCGCAGTTAGACAACACAATTATAATTGTGCCGCAAAATCGTGGCTTAATTGCGTCATATTATTAGCATGTCACAAATTTGAGTCATTTTAATTATTGCATCACACTTTTGTGACATAGATTCGACATCCCTTTTTTTGTCTCAAAATTGTGACAATTTATTTGCTACACTTGAATTAAATGTCGCAGTTAGACAACACAATTATAATTGTGCCGCAAAATCGTAGCTTAATTGCGTCATATTATTAGCATGTCACAAATTAGCGGCATAATTTGAGTCATTTTAATTATTGCATCACACTTTTGTGACATAGATTCACACTTATTTGTTTGTCTCAAAATTGTGACAATTTATTTGCTACACTTGAATTAAATGTCGCAGTTAGACAACACAATTATAATTGTGCCGCAAAATCATGGCTTAATTGCGTCATATATTATTAGCATGTCACAAATTAGCGGCATAATTTGACTCATTTTAATTATTGCATCACACTTTTGTGACATAGATTTAACACTTATTTGTTTGTCTCAAAATTGCGACAATTTGCTTATGCGACATTACATTAAGTGTCGTAAATATACCACATTTATGCATTTGTGACATATATTTCTGACATTATTGCGTTATTTAATTATTGCATCATAATTTTGTGACATAGATGTGGCACTAAATAGACGTGCCTCATAATTACGATAGTTTTTTCGCAACACTTCATAAAATGCCAAAATTACACTGTACAATTATAAATTTGTTGTAAAATTAAGGCACAATTACGTCATATTATTGGCATGCCACAAATTGGTGGCATAATTGCGTCATTTTAATTTAATGACAGAACAACATCTGAATCCAAAAAGGGGGAAAATTACTAAAAAATAAAACTAAATGAAAGCGGAGCAAATATCATCATCATCAATGAACACTAACTTTAGTTCTTTGAAAAATTAGAACAAAAAGCAAACGAGGATCTTCATAAACAAGATGCATTCAAAACAAAAACAAGTACCTTGAAATATAAGATGCAACTAAGCTTAGCTTGCCCAAAAAATAGCATAAATGAAGTTGGAGGTCAAAACAAATGCAAAAAATCCATTAACGAACTAATACAAGAATATGATTCCCGAAAACAAATAAAAGTACGAAAACTGCTCTAGTCATCTTCATTCTCATTTACTGGGACCATTTCTTCAAATAAGTCATCATCATCATCACTGGAGTCGTCAGAATTATCGCTTGCAAAGTATTCTAGTCCATCATCTTCATTTAGAAAGTCTTCATCGTCATTATCTGAAGCATGAACATCAGCTCCACCAATAGGATTGCCTATTCCTGCCACTGTCGCACCTTCAATATCTGCTCTAACCCATGAAACGTGTTCATCATCAATATCTGCTGAATCTAATTGTTGATTAGAAAACTGCTCATCTTCATTGCCTCCAATTACATTAACTTCTGGATGAACGTTGAATAAATCTCAAGGAGTCATCTTCAAAGCTACATGCCAATCTGTATCAACTTGATCTTGAATATACCAAGCTTGGTGTGCTTGAGATGCTAGAATAAATGGCTCATCCGTTTTCCTATTTTGCCTATATAGTAAGTGGTTAAAGTTCACTAATGTGAAATTGAACTCATCATGTCGCAATCCTAAATTGTAGTCAACCCAATCACACCTGAATAACACAAATTTCAAATCATTGGTGTACCTCACTTCTATTATATCCTTCAAAACACCATAAAATGGAACGTCTCCAGATATAGGATTTTTGTCCTTAGTACTCGAGAAACTACTCGTAGTTGCATTTAAGAACACACCACTATTCTGAGTTTTCCTCCTTAGCTCCCGCTCTTAGTATGAAAACGTAAGCCATTTATAACATACCCAGTATAACGCCGAACCCATTTACTTGGTCCCATAGATAAGTACGGAATATCTTGGTGCATATTGTTACCACTACCAGCTTTCATCTTTTCAGTTACCTGTAAGTTGTAACAAAAAATGTAATATAACTAGATGTACTCTTTAACCTATTCAAAGTAATAGTAGACCGCAAATGTCTTAAATTAAGTTGTGAACTTACATGACTTTTAAACCAGGTGGGAAAATATTCACTGTGAAGTTTTTGCCTCTCATAACTCGACAAACGCCGATTGGTACGTTGTAGTACACGCAAATGTTCCCTGCAATGACTAATGTCATTAATAGATCAAACAAAAATTTTAAGCATGATTAAAATGTAAGAAATGCATTATCAACCTCTTAAAGCTGTCGATAATTGGCAAATTATTAATTACATATCTATGTGCTTGAATCCATTCAATGCTGTCTAACAGAACAATTTCTTCTTTTCTCAAATGACGACCACCTTGTGTAGGGGAATCTTGAGCATCTTCATTGTTTCTCTTTGGTCTATTCAACTTTGACTCAACATCATTCAAATACATCGAACAAAATGTCATGCATTCTTCAGCAAGGTAACCTTCAGCTATGGATCCTTCAGGGTGACTTCGAGTGCGAACATAACTTTTTAATGTGCACAAATATCTATATGAAGAAAGTATTGTTAGCTTGATCCACAAAAAAAAAAAAATTGAATAAATAAACAAGAAGAGAAAAGTATTGCTATGTCATTTGAACGATATATATTAAGTTGTTAACATTAAATAAAACACTTTACCTCTCAACAGGGTACATTGAACAAAATTGAACAGGTCCAGCAAGTTTAGCCTCTTCTGGCAAGTGAACTGGTAAATGCTCCATAACATCAAAAAATGAAGGAGGAAAAATTTTCTCTAATTCACAAAGAACTAGCGCAACCCGATCTTCTAAAGCTTCAAAATCACCTTCAGTGTGAACTTTTGAATACAATTGCTTGAAGACATCACATAAGTCAATGATGGCCTTACAGACATTTTTAGGAACTGATCTTCTTAGAGCAATTGGCAGCAATTGTTGCATTAGAACATGGCAATCATGACTTTTAAGACCAGATATGTTTCGCTCTACTAAATTAACACATTTTGAGATGTTTGATGCATACCCATCTGGAACCTTCACATTCTTTAAGACTTTTAAGAACACATCTTTCTCTTCTTTACTCATTGTGAAACAAGCAGGGGGTAGATAAAGCTTATCACCTTTCTTCTGAGGATGAAGTGACTTTCTTATGCCCAGTTGTTGAAAATCCAATCTAGAATTAATATTATCCTTTGTCTTACCAACAATACCAAGCAAAGTCCAGAAGATATTTTCTAGAACATTTTTCTCTATGTGCATAATGTCTAGATTATGGGGAACAAGATTTTCTTCCCAATAAGGCAATTGGAAGAATATACTTACCTTTTTCCAGTTGTATCTACATGTTGAAGTGTGATCATCATACTCTTCCATCCTTTTTCTTTTTTTCCCTGGGTTTTGGGCTACATACTTTCCAAACTTGTTCACCATACCACCCAGTTGCTCTAATATTTTTGAACCAGATAGTCTGTTAGGTTTAGGAGCTTTCTCAATAGAGCCATCAAAATGAATCTTGTCTGTGCGACACTTATGCCCAGTTGGAAGAAATTGACGATGCCCCATATAACAATGCTTCCTCCCCTTTTTTAGCCAAAGCGATTGGCAATGTTTGTTACAACAAGGGCACGCATATGCACCCTTTGTACTCCAACCCAAAGTCATTGCATAAGCTGGAAAGTCATGGATGGTCCAAAGTAGTGCAGCACGTAGTTGAAACATACATTTTTCTGATGCATCATATGTAGAAAACCCAATATCCTATAATTCTTGAAGTTCATCAATTAGGTGTTGCAAATACACATCAATATCTTTTCTATGACTTTTAGGACCATCAATTAGTGTGGATAATATAAGTGATGATTGTTTCATACATCTCTCAGGGGGTAAATTATAGGGAATGAGAACAACAGGCCATGTACTATGAGAAAGGCTCATGGATTTAAATGGATTAAATCCATCAGTAGCTAGTCCAAGTCGAACATTACGAACGTCAGCTGCAAAGCTTGGATTCTTTTCATCTACATGTTCATATAAAATAACACGGGGATATGATGTCAAGAATGCATCTTGTATCAACCTTCCATATCATCATTTCTATTTCTTTCTTCTGATGCACTTAGCAAATATTTTTTAAGGTAATGCGGTTCTTCTCCTTGATGCACCCAATTAGTGTAACCTGGAAGAAATCCCTTAGCTAGAACATCATAGGCAACATCATCTCTGCTGCGTGTTCTAGAGTTTCTACATTGAGTGCAAGGACACTTTATCTTTGAGTCTGGTGGCTTGTTTGTGTATGCAAAATCAAGGAAATTGTCTAAACCCCAACGAAATTCCTCAGAGATTCTATCGTTTATGTTAATCCAAGATTTATCCATCTACATGTTCATATAAAATAACTCAGCCTCATCATATAATAACCTCAAAAACAAGTAGCAAGAGAAATTTAGCAAGATTATGTATTCAAAACAGGAAGTATGAATCCCATTAACAAAATTTAATTTAACAATGAAGCATTGTATATAGTAAAAACACTTAAAACTTATAAGCTCTAAATATCATGAATATTTATGACTATGTATGAAATAGTAGCAGGAAGATCAAAATTGAAGCAGCTATTTTCCAGTATATCAACAAATTACTAACCTTGAAGATTGTTTTTTTTTCCCCTCAGCTACTCAAATGTTTAGCGCCTCTCCGGATTAGGGTGTGCACCTTGTAACCACAGGACTTAATACTTCAAGGGGCGGATAAGTAGTTTAGCCACCAATGCTTAAAAGAGAAAACAACAAAACACATACTGACCTGTGAGCGCAAGGAAAAAAACACAGCAGCAAAAAAGCATAAAAGAACAGCAAACTACACAATTGCACAACTTGTAGGTTATATTCTTAGAACGTATATAGCAACTTGTGAGAAAATATGGTGAAACTTGGTATATTTAATCCAGTGGTACAACTTGGCAGCAAGAGATATGTTTTTGCTACCATTCTCATGTATAATACTAGCTGTAACGAGGTTCTTGATTTCCATGAATAACTCCTACCAACTGGGCAGCAAGAGACTTATCACCACAATGTAGACAAAAAAAGTTCCCATAGGCTAAGCAACATCAGGGAGCAGTCACTGGAAGACCATAAAATAATTTGTAGTAGATGCTCTTTTCAAGCCTCACTCTTTCCTATTCTCTTTTCTTGGCCAGCTCAGATGCTCTCTTTCTTTACTGGAACTTATTATGCCATTACAGTTCTACAAATATAAAACAGATACCTCCCCTGGGCTTCAAGTCGCAATTGTACATGTTTTAGTACCCGTTTGGTCCATCAAGACAGATAAAACATTGGGCTAAGCCAGTCAATAGGTGACAATGTCATACAAACTTCATTCTTCAAGAAACAATTCGAGACAATAAGCATGAAAGTGTGAGAGATTACAAAGCCTTAAAACATCAAAGGGCGCACAGTTAGAAAAAGTTTCAAGTGTGTAATGACATTGCATTTACTGCTAAAAAGGTAATTAATGAATAAACAGCAGTTATGTTACCACCAATTCGACACAAAATGGATGGACCCAATAGGAAACAGAAAAATTTGAACAGAAGTTCATGCAAAGGCAATATGAATGGAAAAATGACCATACCTCCAATTGTTCATGTAGTCCTTTTTGTCCATTTGCAGCTTCAGTGCTTCAGTAATTTCCATTCCACTGAAAATAATTTAAGAAAATTACAGTTGTAAGTTTAAACTCGCAAGCTACTTACACTAAGGTCATCCCACCAAGAAATTAGTGCAGAAAAAAGGTGAAAAGAAAAGGAATCAAGATGATTTTTGCCCAATAAAAATCCATTTCAGCTAAGCTTAGTAATTCATGAGGACATTTCTGGAATAGGCAACCACTTGCTACCATATTTTCAAGGAAAATATAGCACAAAGAACTAAAATATAATTACGATGAACCATCCAAACCCGTAAGCATATCCTTGGAGTCCTTTTTGTCTGTCTTTTGCCCTGATAATATTTAGACAAAGCACACCAGTATATCTTCTACAGGAACATAAGATATAAAACATTTTTTATTTTATATGATTTCTCTCCTAGTATGCAAAATATAGAATATAAACAGCCCAGTAATCATCTACATGTAAAGACAAAGAAGATAGAAAACATATCATCAGTTGAGGAATCCGGAAGGTATTTGGCAAGTTATTTTTGTAAGCAGTAAGGAAAGAATGAATCATTAGACCAATAACAAATGAGAAAGGAGCTTAAAAATTATAACAACACAGCACAAATTCCACCTAAAAGTGGCTCTTGACATGGTACATAGTTAAACTTGCACACTCGAAGAACACCCTTTGGTGTAGTTCCTGAAACATGAAACAGCATTTCAGAGATTTTCCATCAGGAGCATAGTTGATTATAAAAAACAATCCTCAAATAGTTATGGAAAACCAAAAACTCTACCCAAATTAAATCTCAATCATCCGACCATCTCCCTAACGACAAAAAAGGGGATGAGGCATTCAAGATTGTGGGGTCATATAAGTATCTGAGGAAAAGTCTTAGATACCGCCTAAGCCAAGGTGAGGCTAGAGACGAGTGGGTCTGAAGCTCTATCTGGGATAGAATTTGAACTGTACTAGCTTTAGTATTAAGAGTTTGAGAAATTATGAAACCCCATAAACAATTCTCAACATGCTCGATGATATTAAGCAACCAAGACCACTGGGAGTCTTAATGTAGTATATCATGAAACCATTTAAAAGTACTAATCCATGGGTTTAGCTGAAGTTTTTTTTATAGGCCAGACTTGTCAAGATCATCAAAATATGGATGCTCCGCTACTTTCATTGCTGAAATCCTCTTTGATGGTTCCTAATGCAACATTTCCAACATAAAATGGAATGAAGTTCTAAAACTTACATATATGAACATGGTTTAGACTTGATGTAGTTAGGGACTGAAAAAGGTGAAATGGAATTCTAACTTACAGCTGATAGGTTCAGCCCTTCCTCATGTTGATTAGGAACAACAGATGAAAGTTGCTGAGGGCTCCAGTGAGGAAACTCATGCCTATTTGGCAATTTGCCCAATCCAGGCCATACATCTTTATTTGCAGTACCAAATAATCTAATCAACACAAGTATAGTTAACACTAAAACTTAATGTAACCCAAAATAAAATCAGTGAAGTGGGGGATAATTGATCAAATTAAACATGAAATTGTTTAGCTTTTGTTGCAAAACAAAATCACAGGCAAAAGGGATGATTTGGTGACAATATTAAACGTAAATGTCTTACAGTCTATCAAGATATTGTTAGGATTCAGATTCCTAAAAAGGTTAAAAGATTCACTTCTTACTGTAACTTAACAACTTAAAATACAAGAGGTCTATCTACTGTGCAAGCGGTAGAAAGCAACTCGCTTACAAAGCTGATACGTCAAGCTCTGTATCGAATATCCATAATCACAGGGCATGCTGATTAAATTTTTTGAACCAAGAACTCATGAAAGCACCAAAACAGGCATTAAACTTGTAACTTTATGTGCCATAATGCAGGAAAATTAAATAGTAAGAATATGTAGATATCTTGTGATGAGGGCATCCAAAGTCAAGCAACAAGTCAAGATGCAAGTGATTCCGGAGAAGCTGAGGAGGTTCGAGTTCTACATCGAGGTCCAACAATGCTTCAGGATCCAAGTCCATATCAGAGGGATCCACTTGTAGATATCACTGGGCCGATGACTAGAAGCAGAGCGAAGAAGGTTCGAGATGCACTCAACAATCTTGTCCAAGCTTGCCTTCAAGACGCTCAGTTGATAGTAGAAGCAAACGCCTTGGAGCAAAAAGAAGGAAAGGTTCAAATTGCAACTCTTCTAACCATTCTTGAAGAAGAGGCGCAATTCTCCAATCCTCAATGAAGAAGAAGGCTGTTTCTTGAAGTTCTTGAAGATGCCGGAAGGTTCTTGGACTTTAAAGAAACATTTCATAAAGTTCCCTACATTGGGCCGACCCAAACTCATGGAGACCAGCCCACAAGTTTCGGCCAGCCCAAGGAAGACCACAAGCCACACGGCCAGCCCACAAGGAAAGCCCACACGGCTAGGGTTTCTTTTAATTTGTTAGGGTTCTTTTAAGTTAAGGTTTCTTTTTTACTCTTTTAGTTAGTTTCCAAAAAGAGTTCCTTCTTGATCTCTTTTTAGGAGTAGGAATTCTATTCTTTTCCTTATTGTTTTAAGTGTAAAATTCGGCAATCACTCAAAAAGGAAGTGACCGAATTCTTCCTTATCTTTTCTTACCATTCTCCTACTTCTTTTAGGGTTTGGTATTGTAAAGGAAATTAACCTCTTGGTTAATTCCCAATTCTAATTCTTTTCCTTATTATTTTCCATCACTTTTTCAGCTGTTCTTACCCTATAAATAGGGTAGCCGTGCATAATAAAATTCAAGCATTCAGATCATAAAAACTATTAAGTTTGAGTGCCATCCCTTTATTGCTTTATGTATTTGCATGTTGTAGTTTACATAATTGCATGAAACTTAGCTAATTAGGTTACTTGCTCTACCTAATTAATTCGCATGTTTCAAACTCTTTTCTTCCACTTGGTTCGAAATTCTAAAACAAATTAGCTTAGGTTAAGTTCTTTTTGTTTCTCTGAATTTTCGGGTAAGAAGGAGTATTATACGAGCTTGCTACTTAATCACAAGGTCCTTGGCAACTTAATCCGCATGTGTACAACCGTCCACATCAATTGGTATCAGAGCTAAGGAGTGGTTTTGATGTGGACGGTTGTACACATGCGGATAATGTTGCCAATGACCTTGTGATTAAGTGACAAGCTCGAATAAAATCCCTAACTTACGTTCGGATTTAAGAGAAAACAAAGGAAAACTAACCAAGCTAACTTGTTTATAAATTCGAACCAAGTGCAAGCAAGAGATGTGAAACATGCGAATAATTAGGTAGAGCAAGAACCTAATTAGCTAAGTTTTATGCAATTATGTAAACTACGACACACAAATACATAAAGCAATAAAAGGAGGGTACTCAAACACTTAGTTTATGATATGAATACTCTGGTTATTATTGAAGAATTCGGCCCCTTTATATAGGAGAAGGGCAGCCGAAAATAATACAAGAATTAGGAAAAGAAAAGAAGTAGAATTGGAAATTAACCAAGAGGTTAATTTCTTTTACAATTACCAAACCCGGAAAGAAGTAGGAATGGTAAGAAAAGGAAAGCAATTTTCGGATTTACCCTTAACAAGTGGCAGCCGAAAATTGTAACTAAAAATAAGGAAAAGAATAAAAATCCTACTTCCAAAAAGAATAAGGGAACCCTTTTTGGAAATTAACTTAAAAGAATAAAACAACCTAATTAAGTAAAAGAAAAGAACCCTAATTTGGTAACTAGCCGTTTGGACTTGCTAGCCGTTGGGCTTGCTTTGTCCGGATTCTTCTTGCTTCCTTTTGGGCTGGCCAAAACTTGTGGGCTGGCCCATGAGTTTTGGGTCGGCCCAAATTGTAGGGAACTTTATTAATTCATTTCTTTTAAGTCCAAGAACCTTCCGGCATCTTCAAGACTTCAAGAAACAGCCTTCTTCTTCATTAGGACTTGATGATTTGCGCCTCTTCTTCAAAGATGGTTAGAAGAGTTGCAATCGCACATTTCCTCCATTTTCCTCCAAGGCGTGGGCTTCTACAATTAACTGAGCATCCTGATGGCAAGCTTGAACAAGGTTGTTGAGTGCATCTCGAACCTTCTTCGCTCTGCTTCTGGTCATGGGCCCAGTGATGTCTACAAGTGGATCCCTCTGATATGGGCTTGGATCCTGAAGCATTGTTGGGCCTCGATGTAGAACTCGAACCTCCTCCTTAGCTTCTCCGGAATCACTTGCAGTTTGACTAGTTGCGTGTTGACTTTGGATGCCCGCATCATCCCCTCCCGGTTGAAAAGGATTTGTCCTCAAATCAGCATCCTGTTCCTGCGAAAAAGGAGATAAGTCAGCAACATTAAAGGAAGAACTAACACCATACTCACCTGGTAAGCCAAGTTTGTAGGCGTTATGATGTGGACGGTTGTACACATGCGGATAATGTTGCCAAGGACCTTGTGATTAAGTGACAAGCTCTAAAAACCTTTAACTTATGTTCAAATTGATAAAACAAGGGATAAACAATCCTGACCAGTTTGTTTAAGAATTCGAACCAAGTGCAAGAAAAGAGGTGTGAAACATGCGAACAATTAGGTTGAGCAAGAACCTAAAAGGCTAAGTTTCATGCAATTATGTAAACTACAACATGCAAATACATAAAGCAATAAAAGGAGGTATCTCAAACACTAAGTTTTTGATCTGAAATACTCTAATTTTATTGAAGTTTCGGCCCTTTAAATAGGAGAAGGATGGCCGAAAATCGTAGAGAAAAGAAAAGGAAAAGAATTAGAATTGGAAATTAACCAAGAGGTTAATTCCTTGTACAATTACCAACCCTGAAAGAAGTAGGAGAGTGGTAAGAAAAGGAAAGATAATTTCGGATTTACTTATTGTGTGTGGCAGCAAAATTATAACTAAAAAATAAGGAAAAGAATAAAAATCCTACTTCCAAAAAGCAAAAAGAATAAGGAAAACCCTTTTTGGAAATAACTAAAAGACTTAATTAAAATTCTGAAAACTAATTCCCTAAAACCGTGTGGGCTTTTTCCTTGGATTGGCCGTGTGGGCTGCTCCTTGGATTGGGCCGTGCGGCTTCATGCTTCAACTTGGGCTGGCCGAAAATTGTGGGCTGGTCCATGAGTTTGGGTCGGCCCCCAATTGTAGGGAACTTTATTAATTTGTTTCTTTTAAGTCCAAGAACCTCCGGCATCTTCAAGACTTCAAGAAACAGCCTTCTTCTTGATAATGTGGTGATTTGCGCCTCTCCTTCCAAGATAGTTAGAAGAGTTGCAAATTGCACATTTCCTCCATTTTGCTCCAAGGCGTGGGCTTCTACAATCAGCTGGGCATCTTGATGGCAAGCTTGAACAAGGTGTTGAGAGCTTCTCGCACCTTCTTCGCTCTGCTTCTGGTCATGGCCCAGTGATGTCTACAAGTGGATCCCTCTGATATGGGCTTGGATCCTGAAGCATTGTCGGGCCTCGATGTAGAACTCGAACCTCCTCCTCAGCTTCTCCGGAATCACTTGTAGTTTGATTTGACTGTTGTTGACTTTGGATGCCCTCATCATCCCCTCCCGGTTGAAAAGGATTTGTCCTCAAATCAGCAACCTGTCATCAACAAAAGGAGACAAGTCAGCAACATTAAAGGAAGAACTAACACCATACTCACCTGGTAAGTCGAGAGTTGTAGGCGTTAGGCCCAATCTTGGAAACGATCTGAAAAGGTCCATCCCCCTTGGATGGAGTTTGGTCCTTCTTGCTGCAGGGAATCGTTCCTTCCTCATGTGAACCCAAACCCAGTCACCTGGTTCGAAATTCACAGCCTTGCGCCGTTGGTTTGCATTGGCGGCGGCTTTGGCATAAGTCTTCTCCAGATTAGCTCGAACTTTAGCATGTATGCGTTGCACTGCTTCAGCTTTCTTCGCACCGTCTGGATTGACCTGTTCTTTGGGCGGCAAAGGAATGAGATCCATCACCGTCAAGGGAGTAAAGCCGTAAGCAACTTCAAATGGACAGAACCCTGTTGATGAATGCTTGGTTCGGTTGTAGGCAAACTCTGCAACCGGCAAGATGTCTTCCCAACGCTTGAGGTTCTTCTGAATCAAAGCTCTGAGTAGGTTGCCAACGGTTCGGTTGGTGACTTCCGTCTGACCATCCGTCTGTGGATGACTTGTAGTCGAAAACAACAGTTTTGTGCCGAGGCGGGACCACAAAGTCTTCCAAAAATAACTCAAGAATTTGACGTCGCGATCTGAGACTATGGTTCTCGGAATTCCATGTAGCCGCACAATCCCTTGAAAGAACAGCTCAGCTACATGTCTGGCATCATCTGATTTCCTGCAAGGAATAAAATGCGCCATTTTAGAAAAACGATCAACAACGACAAATAAAGAATCATTACCTTTCTGCGTCCTTGGAAGCCCTAAAATAAAATCCATAGAAATGTCAGTCCAGGGCACAGAAGGGATAGGCAATGGCGTGTAAAGTCCATGGGGCTTAGAAGTAGATTTAGCTTGCAAACAATTAATGCATCGAGAGCAAACATTCTGTACATCTTTGCGCATATGTGGCCAATAAAAGTGTTCATGCAACAGTTCAAGAGTTTTATGCACACCAAAATGACCCATAAGCCCCCCACTATGAGCTTCACGAACCAGTAATTCCCTAGTGGAACTACGAGGGATGCATAACCTATTTTCTCTAAACAGAAAACCATCCTGTCTAAGTACTTTTGGAATGCACCAGATTCACATGCTACACATCAGCAAAATCAACATCAAAAGCATACAAATCCTTGAGGTATGCGAAACCTAACAATGTATGATCAAGAATTGTCAGCATTTCATACCTGCGAGATAGAGCGTCAGCAACTAAATTATCCTTACCTTTCTTATACTTGATAATATAAGGAAAAGACTCAATAAAATTAACCCACTTTGCATGACGTCTATTTAACTTATTTTGCCCTTTTAAATGCTTAAGAGACTCATGATCACTATGAACAACAAATTCCTTAGACATCAAATAATGTGACCACGTTTCAAAAGCACGGACAACAGCATAGAGCTCCTTATCATATGTAGGATAATTTAAGGCAGCCCCTTTTAGTTTCTCACTGAAAAAGGCGATAGGCTTCTTCTCCTGCATTAACACTGCGCCAATTCCAACACCTGATGCATCACACATTAGTTCAAACACTTTATCAAAATCAGGTAATGCTAAAACAGGTGCATGAGTGAGATCATGCTTTAAAGTAGTAAAAGCTTTTTCCTGAGCTGGCCCCCACACAAATGGTGCGTTTTTCTTGCAGAGATCATTGAGGGGCGCGGCTTTAGTGGAGAAATCTTTTACAAACCGCCTGTAGAATCCAGCCAGTCCATGAAAGACCGAACTTGGGCGGCCGATGTTGGCTGCGGCCAATCCCTAATGGCCTTCACCTTGGCATCATCAACTTTGACACCATCTGCAGAGACTACAAAACCAAGAAAAACAACCTCCGAAACACAAAAGGTACACTTTTGCATCTTGGCATATAACTGATTAGCACGTAATTCAATTAAAACCAAACGAAGATGCTCAACATGCGAATCATAATCTCTGGAATAGATCAAGATATCATCAAAATACACAACAACAAATTTACCTATAAACTTTCTAAGCACATGATTCATTAATCTCATGAAAGTACTAGGTGCATTTGTGAGTCCAAAGGGCATGACTAACCACTCATATAAACCAAATTTAGTTTTAAAAGCAGTTTTCCATTCATCCCCCTCCCTCATGCGAATTTGATGATAGCCCTGTGTGAGATCTATTTTTGTATAAACAGTAGAACCATGCAAATCTTCTAACATGTCATCAAGCCTAGGGATAGGGTGCCTATACTTGATTGTTATCTTATTTACTGCTCTACAATCCATACACATTCTCCATGTACCTTCTTTCTTAGGGACTAGAATAACAGGTACAGCACAAGGACTTAGAGATTCCCTTACCTGACCATGCGCCAATAGCTTCTCAATTTGCGCCTGCAACTCCTTGTTTCCTCCGGATTTGCCTTGTATGCAGGGCGATTTGGTATAGGCGCGCCAGGGATGAAGTCAATCTGATGTTCAATACCTCGAAGTGGCGGCAGACCCTGCGGCAACTCGTCTGGAAAGACATCAGCAAATTCCTGCAACAAAGAATTGACTTCTAAGGGATATCCCGAGGGATATCGTCAGGGTTAGCACAGTTATCTTACAGACTAAAACAAATACATCATCATTGCTGTCTAACACTTGACCTATCTCTCCTCTCGTTGCAAAACAACTACTCCTAACTTTGTCCTGATCAGGCTTATCAGAGTTCGCCTTACTACCTTTACAACAATTCTTTCCCTTACCCTTCGCTTGGCGCCTTTCAGCTTCCCATTTAGCGAGTGACTCCTTCATACGAACAGCTTCTGATCGCACTTCAGCCGGTGGCATGGGTAGGAATGTGTGGATCTTGCCCTCCTGGCAGACCGAGTAAGTGTTGGCGACCCCATCATGTGTTGCCTTCAGGTCAAAGAGCCATGGTCGTCCGAGTAGAGAGTAGAATGTGACAAGCCTCCATTGGCAGAACATCACATAAAACCGTGGATTCGAACTTACCGATAGCGTATGGTACGCTTACCTGCTTTGTGACTCTGTAGCCGTCTGAGCTGTCGAGCCATTGAAGCCGATAAGGACGTGGATGATTGATGACAGGGAGGCGCAGCTTATCAACCATATACTCACTAGCAACATTAGTACAACTCCCTCCATCAATAATCAGAACACATAACTTTCCATTTACCTTGGTGCGGGCATGGAAGATGTTTGTCCTTTGGGACGTGTCCGGGACAGCAGCTGTAGTCAGAGTGCGAGTAACCAAGTTCTGAGAAGGATCTTCTTCAAGAAATTCGAACTGCTCCACAGGTTCTGACGGAGTGCTGTCAGTCAACTCCTTATAGGGTCAACGGTTGGCTCCTCTTCATCGGATTCTGATATGTACTCACCATCTTGGCCCAATAATACCTTCCGGATGTTGGGACAGTCACGCATGTAGTGGCCACGGCCTGAACTTGTGGCAAGTAACGTTGCTGATAGACTGCCTGGGAGTTGATGGCGTTTTCTGCTGGGATGAAGAAGAAGAAGGGGTGGCGGCGGCAACAGGGACAATGGCCTTGCGGTCAGACATGCTTGGCCTCCTTGCTGGTGGCGAGTAGGTCGGATTCTTGCGCCAGGCTGGTGGGGCGCTGGTAGGTGTCCGGACTGGTGGAACGGACTTCAGATACTCCTCCATAACTCGAGCTTGTGCAGCATGTCTGTCAGAGTTGTAGCATTCTGCAATTCAACAGCTAAAGCAATACCCCTGTTTAAACCACTAAGAAAACGAGCCATAGATGCGGGCTCATCTTCCTGTACATTAGCCCTAATTTTAGCCATCTCCAATTTTCTATAGTACTCATCTACAGACATAGAACCTTGTACAAGAGTATGTAATTTCCTATACAATTCTCTAAAATAGTAGTCCGGTACAAAGTCCTACGCATAGAAGTAGTCAAATCAAACCAAGAGAGAGGCGGTGCGCGGGCACGCATTGGGCGTGTATTTCGGCGCTGGTCCTGCTGCTGATTCCACCAGATTAGGGCATAGTCTGTGAAATGTACAACTGCGAGCTGGACCTTCTTGTGCTCTGGGATCGCATGAAGCTCAAAGATGCGCTCCATCTTCATCTCCCAGTCTAAGTACTCCTCTGGATTCGTGCCTCCGGCAAAGGGGGTGGAACGGTAGTTTTGCACTGACTGAGGCCTGCGAATGGCTGGTCTGCGGCGTTGGGGCCTGGACCGGCGGTTCGTCGTCTGAGTCTGTGCGCCTCTGTTTCCGTTCAGTCCTGAGGTCGGCGACTTCCTCCGTTAAAGTAGCGAATCGCGCGGAGAGTTGCGCAATCGCAGCCAGAATTTGCTCGTTCCGAGAGGGTTAGGAGCACTACCACCTGACATTGGTAAAAGAAAGCGAAAATCTGTCTGCTAAGAATAAGGAAAAGTGAGAAAGAACCTTACCCCCTTATTCCCCCAAGTGTTTCCCACCTAATAGCTACACACAAACCCCGTGTATCGCTCTAGGGTGGCGCCCTGTATAAGATGTGCACTCAAGCCTTTTACCACTCAAACCTCCCGGTATTGATAAATGTATCAGGCAAGCAGCAATTCACACAAAAGCAATGACACTTAAGAAAGAAGCAAAATTTTCGCAAAAACCACACTTGGTTCTGTTTTTGAAAAATCTTTTCGCAAACGATATTTATGTAATATAGTTCAGATATGAAGTACACAACAGGAAATTTCGGGGTTAAGCCCTCAAATTTCAGAAAAGATGAGTGTGCACGATGACAAAATCCAAACTATAATTAAAGATCTAATGTATAGGTCGCACGAAAAGATAAACAAGGCAATTGAAAGCAGGGCAATTCAAGGTGAATAGAAGCAAAGAAAAATTAGCAGAGTTGAAACAACTTCAGGAAAGCCTAAACTACCCAAAGAAGCGATCACCCACCCAATAGGTAATCAAGAAACCAATCCCCACAAATTATCAAGGCTTCTAATATGCAAAACAGCACCAAAATTGCGAAATTACTACCCCTTAATGGCCGAAAACAGTACCAAATTATAGCAAGATGCGATTTTTTAATTATGAAAACCCTAGGGCCAGCAAAACAATTTTTCAAGGTACTAGCCTATTCCCAGGGATAATCTTAGCAGCACAAGGATACGAAATCAAGAATTCACTATATTTTCAAGAATTCAAAAGAAAGTATCCAAAACTTATAGCATGCAATTTTACAAAGCGCAAACAAGTGAGCTGCTTAACTTCAACCGCAAAACTCACAATTTTCAGCAAAATCAGCACCAAAGGAAGGGTAGAAAGTGTCGCAAAAACCCAGCAAAACAAACCCTATGCGTCGCGAGAGTAGCGACGGAAAACCCGAAACCCTAGTGTCACTAAAAACCGAAACCCTAATCTGAAAATTGAGGTCCGATTTTAATTTAAAAATTGCAGCAAGGGTATCCGATTTTTGAAAGAAATTGCGATTTTAAGGATAGCAAACAGTACAAAAATCGCAATTTAAAAGCTGGAAGAAAAAAAAAAATTTTCCCCCAAGAAGATGAATTCAATTCCAAGAATTTCAAGAACAATCAAGATTAACAAGGAAAAGAAAACACCTGGAAAAGGATTTGATCGGTTGATCTCCTCCGGTCACGAAACCACTCTTAGCTCTGATACCAATTGATGTGGACGGTTGTACACATGCGGATAATGTTGCCAAGGACCTTGTGATTAAGTGACAAGCTCTAAAAACCTTTAACTTACGTTCAAATTGATAAAACAAGGGATAAACTATCCTGACCAGTTTGTTTAAGAATTCGAACCAAGTGCAAGAAAAGAGGTGTGAAACATGCGAACAATTAGGTTGAGCAAGAACCTAAAAGGCTAAGTTTCATGCAATTATGTAAACTACAACATGCAAATACATAAAGCAATAAAAGGAGGTATCTCAAACACTAAGTTTTTGATCTGAAATACTCTAACTTTTTATTGAAGAATTCGGTCCCTTTAAATAAAAGAAGGATGGCCGAAAATCAGTAGAAAAGAAAAGGAAAAGAATTAGAATTGGAAATTAACCAAGAGGTTAATTCCTTGTACAATTACCAACCCTGAAAGAAGTAGAGAGTGGTAAGAAAAGGAAAGATAATTTTGGATTTACCTTATTGTTGTGGTAGCCGAAATTAAAACTAAAAAATAGGAAAAGAATAAAAATCCTACTTCCAAAAAGAATAAGGAAAACCCTTTTTGGAAATTAACTAAAAGACTAAAAAGACTTAATTAAAATCTGAAAACTAATTCCTAAAACCGTGTGGGCTTTTTCCTTGATTGGCCGTGTGGGCTGCTCCTTGGATTGGGCCGTGCGGCTTCATGCTTCAACTTGGGCTGGCCGAAAACTTGTGGGCTGGTCCATGAGTTTTTGGGTCGGCCCAATTTGTAGGGAACTTTATTAATTTGTTTCTTTTAAGTCCAAGAACCTTCAGGCATCTTTAAGACTTCAAGAAACAGCTTTCTTCTTGATTAATGCTGGATGATTTGCGCCTCTCCTTCCAAGATAGTTAGAAGAGTTGCAAATTGCACATTTCCTCCATTTTTCTCCAAGGCGTGAGCTTCTACAATCAGCTGGGCATCTTGATGGCAAGCCTGAACAAGGTTGTTGAGAGCTTCTCGCACCTTCTTCGCTCTGCTCCTGGTCATGGGCCCAGTGATGTCTACAAGTGGATCCCTCTGATATGGGCTTGGATCCTGAAGCATTGTCGGGCCTCGATGTAGAACTCGAACCTCCTCCTCAGCTTCTCCGGAATCACTTGTAGTTTGACTTTGACTCGTTGCTTGACTTTGGATGCCCTCATCACGTTAGGCCCAATCTTGGAAATGATCTAGAAAGGTCCATTGCCCCTTGGATGGAGTTTGGTCCTTCTTGCTGTAGGGAATCGTTCCTTCCTCATGTGAACCCAAACCCAGTCGCCTGGTTCAAAGTTCACAGCCTTGCGCCGTTGGTTTGCAGTGGCGGCGGCTTTGGCATACGTTTTCTCCAGATTTGCGTGGACTCTTGCATGAATGCGCTGCATGGTTTCTGCTTTCTTTACACCATATGGATTAACTTGTTCCTGAAGCGGCAAAGGGATGAGATCCATCACCGTCAAAGGAGTAAAGCCGTAGGCAACTTCAAATGGACAGAACCCTGTTGAGGAGTGCTTGGTTCGGTTGTATGCAAACTCTGCAACCGGAAAGATTTCTTCCCAACGCTTGAGATTCTTCTGAATTAACGCCCTGAGTAGGTTGCCAACGGTTCGGTTGGTGACTTCTGTCTGACCATCCGTCTGCGGATGACTTGTAGTCGAGAACAATAGTTTTGTGCCGAGGCGGGACCACAAAGTCTTCCAAAAATAACTCAGAAATTTGACGTCGTGATCAGAGACAATTGTTCTCGGAATTCCATGTAGCCGAACAATACCTTGAAAGAATAACTCAGCTACATGTCTGGCATCATCTGATTTCCTGCAAGGAATAAAATGCGCCATTTTAGAGAAACGATCAACAACGACAAATAATGAATCATTACCTTTCTGCGTCCTTGGAAGCCCTAGAATAAAATCCATAGAAATGTCAGTCCAAGGTACAGAAGGTACAGGCAAAGGCGTGTAAAGTCCATGAGGTTTAGATGTAGATTTAGCTTGCAAACAATTAATGCAACGAGAGCAAACATTCTGTACATCTTTGCGCATATGTGGCCAATAAAAGTGTTCATGCAACAGTTCAATTGTTTTATGCACACCAAAATGACCCATAAGACCCCCACTATGAGCTTCACGAACCAGTAATTCCCTAGTGGAACTACGAGGGATGCATAACCTATTTTCCCTAAACAGAAAACCACCCTGTCTATAGTACTTTTGGAATGCACCAGATTCACATGCTTTATACAAATCAGCAAAATCAATATCAGAAGCATATAAATCCTTGAGGTATGCGAAACCTAACAAAGTATGATCAAGAATTGTCAGAATTTCATACCTGCGAGATAGAGCGTCAGCAACTAAATTATCCTTACCTTTCTGATACTTAATAATATAAGGAAAAGATTCAATAAAGTTAACCCACTTTGCATGACGTCTATTTAACTTATTTTGTCCTTTTAAGTGCTTAAGAGACTCATGATCACTATGAACAACAAATTCTTTAGACAACAAATAATGTGACCAAGTTTCAAAAGCGCGGACAACAGCATAGAGCTCTTTATCATATGTAGGATAATTCAAAGCAACTCCTTTAAGCTTCTCACTGAAAAAGGCGATAGGCTTCTTCTCCTGCATTAACACTGCGCCAATTCCAACACCTAATGAATCACACATTAGTTCAAACACTTTATCAAAATCAGGTAATGCTAAAACAGGTGCATGAGTGAGATCATGCTTAAGTACAGTAAAGGCGTTTTCCTGAGCCTGCCCCCACACAAATGGAACATTCTTTTTACACAATTCATTAAGAGGCGCGGCTTTAGTGGAAAAGTCCTTCACAAACCGTCTGTAGAATCTAGCCAATCCATGGAATGACCGAACCTGTGCGGCCGAAGTTGTCTGCGGCCAATCCCTAATGGCCTTCACCTTGGCATCATCAACTTTGACACCTTCTGCAGAGACTACAAAACCGAGAAAAACAACCTCCGAAACACAACAAGTACATTTTTGCATCTTGGCATATAATTGATTAGCACGCAATTCAATTAAAACCAAACGAAAATGTTCAACATGCGATTCATAATCTCTAGAATAGATCAGAATATCATCAAAATACACAACAACAAATTTACCTATAAACTTTCTAAGCACATGATTCATTAACCTTATGAAAGTACTAGGTGCATTTGTGAGACCAAAGGGCATGACTAACCACTCATATAAACCAAATTTAGTCTTAAAAGCAGTTTTCCATTCATCCCCTTCCCTCATGCGAATTTGATGATAACCCTGTGTAAGATCTATTTTTGTATAAATTGTGGAACCATGCAAATCTTCTAACATGTCATCAAGCCTAGGGATAGGATGCCTATACTTAGTTGTTATCTTATTTACAGCTCTACAATCCATACACATTCTCCAAGTACTGTCTTTCTTAGGGACTAGAATGACAAGGACAGCACAAGGACTTAGAGATTCCCTTACCTGACCATGCGCCAATAACTTTTCGATTTGCTTCTGTAGCTCCTTCGTTTCCTCCGAATTTGCTTTGTAAGCAGGCTGATTTGGTATAGGCGCGCCAGGGATGAAGTCAATCTGATGTTCAATTCCTCGAAGTGGCGGCAGACCCTGCGGCAACTCGTCTGGAAAAACATCAGCGAATTCCTGCAACAAAGATTCGACTTCTGTAGGGATATTGATGAGGGCATCCAAAGTCAACAACATGCAACAAGTCAAACTACAAGTGATTCCGGAGAAGCTGAGGAGGAGGTTCGAGTTCTACATCGAGGCCCAACAATGCTTCAGGATCCAAGCCCATATCAAAGGGATCCACTTGTAGACATCACTGGGCCCATGACCAGAGCAGAGCGAAGAAGGTGCGAGAAGCTCTCAACACCTTGTTCAAGCTTGCCATCAAGATGCCCAGCTTATTGTAGAAGCTCACGCCTTGGAGCAAAATGGAGGAAATGTGCAATTTGCAACTCTTCTAACTATCTTGGAAGGAGAGGCGCAAATCATCACATTTTAATCAAGAAGAAGGCTGTTTCTTGAAGTCTTGAAGAAGCCGGGAGGTTCTTGGACTTTAAAGAAACAAATTATAAAGTTCCCTACGAATTGGGCCACCCAAAACTCATGGACCAGCCCACAAGTTTTCGGCCAGCCCAAGGAGTCCACAAGGAGCCACATGGACAGCCCACAAAGCAAAGCCCACACGGCTACATCCTTAAAATAATTAGGGAATTAATTTTCAGAATTTTAATTAAGTCTTTTTTTGTCTTTTAGTTAATTTCCAAAAGGGTTTTCCTTATTCTTTTTGGGAGTAGGATTATCATTCTTTTCCTACTTGTTTTCTAATTAGCTTTCCTTCTTGATTTAGGAGTTGTAATTTTCGAAATTACCTTTTCTTTTTCTTACCATTCTCCTACTTCTTTCAGGAGTTGGTATTGTAAAGGAAATTAACCTCTTGGTTAATTTCCAATTCTTTTCCTTTTCTTTTTCTACTGATTTTCGGCCATCCTTACTTCTATTTAAAGGGGCCGAAACTTCAATAAGATTTAGAGTATTTCAGATAAAAAACTTAGTGTTTGAGATACCTCCTTTTATTGCTTTATGTATTTGCATGTTGTAGTTTACATAATTGCATGAAACTTAGCCTTTTAGGTTCTTGCTCAGCCTAATTGTTCGCATGTTTCACACCTCTTTTCTTGCACTTGGTTCGAATTCTTAAACAAACTGGTCAGGATAGTTTATCCCTTGTTTTATCAATTTGAACGTAAGTAAAAGGTTTTTAGAGCTTGTCACTTAATCACAAGGTCCTTGGCAACATTATCCGCATGTGTACAACCGTCCACATCAATTGGTATCAGAGCTAAGGAGTGGTTTCGTGACCGGAGGAGATCAACCGATCAAATCCTTTTCCAGGTGTTTTCTTTTCCTTATTAAATCTTGATTGTTCTTGAAATTCTTGGAATTGAATTCATCTTCTTGGGGGGGGGGGGGGGGGGGGGAAATTTTTTTTTTCTTCCGGCTTAAAATTGCGATTTTGTGTACTGTTTTTCCATCTTTAAAATCGCAAATTTTCTTACAAATTCGGATACCCTTGCTGCAATTTTTGAAATTAAAATCGGACCTCAATTTTCAGATTAGGGTTTCGGTTTTTAGTGACACCAGGGTTTCGGGTTTTCCGTCGCTACTTCACGCGACCTAAGGTTTTTGTTGCTTGGCTTTTGCGACACTTTTCTACCCTTCTTTTGGTGCTGATTTTGCTGAAAATTGTGAGTTTTGCGGTTGATGTTAAGCAGCTCACTTGTTTGCGCATTATAAAATTGCATGCTCTTGTTTGGATACTTTCTTTTGAATTCTTGAAAATATAGTGAATTCTTGATTTCGTATCCTTGTGCTGCTAAGATTATCCCTGGGAATAGGCTAGTAACTTGAAAAATTGTTTTGCTGGCCCTGGGTTTTCATAATTCAAAATCGCATCTTGCTATAATTTGGTACTGTTTTCGGCCATTAAAGGGTATTAATTTCGCACATTAGGTACTGTTTTGCATATTAGAAGCCTTGATAATTTGTGGGGATTGGTTTCTTGATTACCTATTGGGTGGGTGATCGCTTCTTTGGGTAGTTTAGGCTTTCTGAAGTTGTTTCAACTCTGCTAATTTTTCTTTGCTTCTATTCACCTTGAATTGCCCTGCTTTCAATTGCCTTGTTTATCTTTTCGTGCAACCTATACATTAGTCTTTAATTATAGTTTGGATTTTGTCATCGTGCACACTCATCTTTTCTGAAATTTGAGGGCTTAACCCCGAAATTTCCTGTTGTGTACTTCATATCTGAACTATATTACATTAACATCGTTTGCGAAAAGATTTTTCAAAAACAGAACCAAGTGTGGTTTTTGCGAAAATTTTGCTTCTTTCTTAAGTGTCATTACTTTTGTGTGAATTGCTGCTTGCCTGATACATTTATCAATACGGGAGGTTTGAGTGGTAAAAGGCTTGAGTGCACATCTTATACAGGGTGCCACCCTAGAGCGATACTGATGTGGACGGTTGTACACATGCGGATAATGTTGCCAAGGACCTTGTGATTAAGTGACAAGCTCTTACAAAAACCTTTAACTTACGTTCAGATTTGATAAACAAGGGATAAACCTATCTGACCAATTTGTTTTTATAAACTCGAACCAAGTGCAAGAAAAGAGGTGTGAACATGCGAACAATTAGGTAGAGCAAGAACCTAAAAGGCTAAGTTTCATGCAATTATGTAAACTACAACATGCAAATACATAAAGCAATAAAAGGAGGTATCTCAAACACTAAGTTTATGATCTGAAATACTCTGAATTTTATTGAAATTTCGTCCCCTTTAAATAGGAGTAAGGATGGACGAAAATCAGTAGAAAAAGAAAAAGAAAGAATTAGAATTGGAAATTAACCAAGAGGTTAATTTCCTTTACAATACCAACTCCTGAAAGAAGTAGGAGAATGGTAAGAAAGAAAAGGTAATTTCGAAAATTACAACTCCTAAATCAAGAAGGAAAGCTAATTAGAAAACAAGTAGGAAAAGAATGATAATCCTACTCCCAAAAGAATAAGGAAAACCCTTTTTGGAAATTAACTAAAAGACAAAAAAGACTTAATTAAAATTCTGAAAATTAATTCCCTAATTATTTTAAGGATGTAGCCGTGTGGGCTTTGCTTTGTGGGCTGTCCATGCGGCTCCTTGTGGACTCCTTGGGCTGGCCGAAAACTTGTGGGCTGGTCCATGAGTTTTGGGTTGGCCCAATTCGTAGGGAACTTTAATAATTTGTTTCTTTAAAGTCCAAAGAACCTCCCGGCTTCTTCAAGACTTCAAGAAACAGCCTTCTTCTTGATTAAAATGTGATGATTTGCGCCTCTCCTTCCAAGATAGTTAGAAGAGTTGCAAATTGCACATTTCCTCCATTTTGCTCCAAGGCGTGGGCATCCATTTGGCGTCCATCTTTCTGACTCCTAATACGTGCTGTTTTAGCTCTGGATATCCTCATCATCCCCTCCTGGTTGGAAAGGATTCGTCCTCGAATCCAAGGCGCTGAAAACAAACAGAAACAAGTCAGGAAGATTAACACAAAACATAGATCATACTTACCTGTAAGCGTGTAAGCATGATGCCCAATTGTTGACACGATTTGAAAAGGGATATCGCCATCACCGGTGTTAAGCTCCTTTGACATCTCTTTGGCAGCGTAACAACAGGCAACAGTGCTTTGCAGTAGTTCTGATCGTGCGCCAAAAGCTCGTAGAACTGTCTTTGCAACTTCTTTGTCTCCTTCGGTTTGTCTTCTTCCTGCAAAAAAGAACGACTTGCAGAGGATATCCCGAGGGACATCTGCGGGTTAGCACAAGTATCTTTACATACTAAAACTAGTACATCATCTTTGCTATCTATCACTTGTCCTATATCTCCCTGTGTAGCGAAACAACTATATTTAACTTTGTCCTGATCAGGCTTATTAGAGTTCGCCTTACTACCCTTTACAACAAGTTCTTTCCCCTTACCCTTCGCTGGCGCCTTTCAGCTTCCCATTTAGCGAGTGACTCCTTCATACGAACAGCTTCTGATCGTACTTCAGCCGGTGGCATGGGTAGGAATGTGTGGATCTTGCCCTCCTGGCAGACCGAGTAAGTGTTAGCGACCCCATCATGTGTTGCCTCAGGTCAAAGAGCATGGTCGTCCGAGTAGAATGTGACAAGCCCCATTGGCAGAACATCACATAAAACCGTGGATTCGAACTTACCGATAGCGTATGGTACGCTTACCTGCTTTGTGACTCTGTAGCCGTCTGAGCTGTCGAGCCATTGAAGCCGATAAGGACGTGGATGATTGATGACAGGGAGGCACAGCTTATCAACCATATACTCACTAGCAACATTAGTACAACTCCCTCCATCAATAATCAAGACACATAACTTCCATTTACCTTGTGCGGGCATGGAAGATGTTTGTCCTCTGGGACGTGTCTGGGACAGCAGCTGTAGTCAGAGTGCGAGTAACCAAGTTCTGAGAAGGATCTTCTTCAAGAAATTCGAACTGCTCCACAGGTTCTGACGGAGTGCTGTCAGTCAACTCCTTTATAGGGTCAACGGGTGGCTCCTCTTCATCGGATTCTGATATGTACTCACCATCTTGGCCCAATAATACCTTCCGGATGTTGGGACAGTCACGCATGTAGTGGCCACGGCCTGAGCACTTGTGGCAAGTAACGTTGCTGATAGACTGCCTGGGAGTTGATGGCGTTTTCTGCTGGGATGAAGAAGAGGTGGCGGCGGCAACAGGGACAATAGCCTTGCGGTCAGACATGTTCGGCCTCCTTGCTGGTGGCGAGTAGGTCGGATTCTTGCGCCAGGCTGGTGGGGCGCTGGTAGGTGTCCGGACTGGTGGAACGGACTTCAGATACTCCTCCATAACTCGAGCTTTGTGCAGCATGTCTGTCAGAGTTGTAGCATTCTGCAATTCAACAGCTAAAACAATACCCCTGTTTAAACCACTAAGAAAACGAGCCATAGATGCGGGCTCATCTTCCTGTACATTAGCCCTAATTTTAGCCATCTCTAACTTTCTATAATACTCATATACAGACATAGAACCTTGCACAGAGTATGTAATTTCCTATACAATTCTCTAAAATAGTAGTCCGGTACAAAAGTCCTACGCAGATGTAGTCAAATCAAACCAAGAGAGAGGCGGTGCGCGGGCACGCATTGGGCGTGTATTTCTGCGCTGGTCCTGCTGCTGATTCCACCAGATTAGGGCATAGTCTGTGAAATGTACAACTGCGAGCTGGACCTTCTTGTGCTCTGGGATCGCATGAAGCTCAAAGATGCGCTCCATCTTCATCTCCCAGTCTAAGTACTCCTCTGGATTCGTGCCTCCGGCAAAGGGTGGAACGGTAGTTTTGCACTGACTGAGGCCTGCGAATGGCTGGTCTGCGGCGTTGGGGCCTGGACCGGCCGGTTCGTCGTCTGAGTCTGTGCGCCTCTGTTCCGTTCAGTCCTGAGGTCGGCGACTTCCTCCGTTAAAGTAGCGAATCGCGCGGAGAGTTGCGCAATCGCAACCAGAATTTGCTCGTTCCCGAGAGGGTTGGAGCACTACCACCTGACATTGGTAAAAGAAAGCGAAAATCTGTCTGCTAAGAATAAGGAAAGTGAGAATAACCTTACCCCCTTATTCCCCCAAGTGTTTCCCACCTAATAGCTACACACAAACCCGTGTATCGCTCTAGGGTGGCGCCCTGTATAAGATGTGCACTCAAGCCTTTTACCACTCAAACCTCCCAGTATTGATAAATGTATCGGCAAGCAGCAAGTCACACAAAAGCAATGACACTTAAGAAAAGCAAAATTTTCGCAAAAACCACACTTGGTTCTGTTTTGAAAAATCTTTTCGTAAAACAATATTTATGTAATATAGTTTAGATATGAAGTACACAACAGAAATTTCGGGGTTAAGCCCTCAAATTTCAGAAAAGATGAGTGTGCACGATGACAAAATCCAAACTATAATTAAAGATCTAATGTATAGGTCGCACGAAAAGATAAACAAGGCAATTGAAAGCAGGGCAATTCAAGGTGAATAGAAGCAAAGAAAATTAGCAGAGTTGAAACAACTTCAGGAAAGCCTAAACTACCCAAAGAAGCGATCACCCACCCAATAGGTAATCAAGAAACCAATCCCCACAATTATCAATTCTTCTAATATGCAAAACAGTACCTAATTTGCGAAATTAATACCCTTAATGGCCGAAAACAGTACCAAATTATAGCAAGATGCGATTTTCTAATTATGAAAACCCTAGGGCCAGCAAAAACAATTTTTCACGTTACTAGCCTATTCCCAGGGATAATCTTAGCAGCACAAGGATACAAAATCAAGAATTCACTATATTTTCAAGAATTCAAGAGAAAGTATCCAAAACAAGAGCATGCAATTTTATAATATGCAAACAAGTGAGCTGCTTAACATCAACCGCAAAACTCACAATTTTCCAGCAAAATCAGCACCAAAAGAAGGGTAGAAGCGTCGCAAAAGCCCAGCAATTACAACTGAAAAACCGAAACCCTAGCCAAAAATCCGAGTACTAGTTTGAAATTTAAGGCCCG